>PVKZ01000050.1:1420410-1726883 GCA_004027375.1 Macroglossus sobrinus
TGACCCCCTTTAATCTATCTACCTCCCTCCTCTCCCCTCCCCTCTGGTAACCACTAGTCTATAGTCCATGTCCATGAGTCTCTGTTTATTTGTCCTGCTCATTCCTTGCTTTTAGGTTTATATCCCACATATAAGTGATATCGTGTGATTTTCAACTTTTTCTGTCTGGCTTATTTCGCTTAGCATGATTACCTCGAGGTCCATCCATGTTTTTGTAAATGGCAGTATTTCATCTCTTCTTATGGCTGAGTAATATTCCATTGTATATATATATGTACCACAGCTTCTTTATCTGTCTTAGGACATTTCAGTTGCTTCCATGTCCTGCTATGAACATCGGTGTGCAAATATCTTTCCCAATATGAGTTTTCAATCTTTGGGGCAGAATGTTATTTTAAAAGAAATATTTAAATTTAGTGTTTATCAAGTATCTACTGTGTGCCAAGCTGGGGCTCCAGTGGTTCTTGCCCTCTCAGAGCTTACAGTCCATCCCAGGAGACAAACATTAAGCAAATAATTACAAGTCTGGTAAGAGTCATGAAAAGAAACCTACAAGGTACCAGTGGATTTACCCAGCCTAGAGGGTCAGGGAGGGTTTCCCTGGGAAAAGGACATCTTGACTCAGGCTTCAGAGATGATGAGAATTAAAGGAAGTGACTGAGAGGAATTCCAGGTAGAGGAAGCAAGCAGCATGGTGACAAGCCAGGACTTGAGAGTACAGAAAGCCCCAAGAGGTGAGACTGGAGTGAAGGGGCCAGCAGCCTCGAATCATGGTAAGAATTGTGAATTTTATCCTAAAGACAACTAATATGATATGAAAGTTTTTAAGAGTGGAAATGACATAGCTGTACTTATGTTTTTAAAAGAGTACTCTGGCCTCAGTGAGAAGCCAGAGAAGGCAAGACAAGTCTGGTTGGCAGGCTGTGCTACTAATCCAGGTGAGAGGTGAGAGATGAAGCTTTAGTTCAGGGCAGAGATGGTGAGAGACTGGTTTAGGGTGGTTGCAGTGTGGCTAGGGAGAATTAGGTGGAACAGATCTATTTAACTTTGTAAAAGTAATGTGTTTTTTCTTAATTACATAAATATTTTCCTTCCTTATACAAGAAAGAAAATAAGTCACCCAACCTGATCTCCTAGAAAATAGCATTATTTATTTGGTGTAAAACCTTCCAGTCTCTCTTTTATGCGTTTATAATACATATTCATTTCTGAAAATAGAATTTATATATTGTTTTACAACCTACACATCGTATACATTGTTTTATAACTTATGCTTTTAATAATATCCTTTCTAGCCTTCAATATGCATTCTTTGGCCTGTGTTGACAATTGAAATGCCTTGGTGTCATTTTGTGCATTTCTCTGGAAAGAATTCCCTATCAGTGTATACAGATAAACCCAGGTTCTGCCATTCGTGGTACTGAATTGAGTTAATTTCTGGCTTGGAAGAATGTCGTCATGATACGTTGGCATCTGAGCCAATAGGAGAAAGGTCCCTGGGAGATGGTTTGTGGAAGCATCTGTAGGTCAGACAGCCACCAACAGGGGCTTCTGGAGACTGTTGCTGGGGCTGGTAAGATGCTTAGGAAGCCCGGTTGCTCCCTAAGGTGTCATTGTGACACCTGGAAAGGGTATCATAATGAGAATGAACTGCCAAGTAGCTTCCTTCAGAGTGGGCTGAAGCAGGTGTACTCCTTCAAGACCTACTGAAGGAAAGATTAGGAAATGAAATACTGAAAACAATATAATGATGTATGTCAATTATATTCTTTAGAAAAGAAACAAAATACTATTTTGGGGTATCATCTTGAAACAGTGTGATCATCTTTCTTGACAAATCAAAAAACAAACTGATACCTTTCTAAAAATTAGAAATTGTTTGTCAGGCCTGTTTGGTTTGTCTTTCACTTTGACAGTGCTTACTTATACTTTGCAAAATCTGTGGAAGGAATTCTTGCTTCCTGGGTCAGTGGTCCATACCAGTGAGAAGACCTAGGGAATAAGGAATAACATCTCTTGATTCTAGAGAAATTTCTCGTATTTTTTTCCCCCTTTTCTTTCAGAAGTTATTTGAAGGGATCCTCATGGCTTTGAGCTACACCCACGTAGATTTGCATCCTTCCAGTCTTTTGTAACTGGTCTCAACAGGCACTGCATAAAGGGAGGAAGTGATCAATTTTAGTGACCCAAAGCCCTGCCCCAACCCTGCTGATACCCAGTCTTGGGCATGTCAGGAGTCAAAGGTACCCAGACTCCAGATTTCTCCAGGCCACAAGCATTCCTAGTCAGTGATGATGAATGACCCTTTGTGCCCTCGGTCAGCCTAGGTCAGATGGAGGGAGTAGATTCTCCCTGAGCCCTGGAGCAGCCTCTTCAGTCTGTTGTTGTACAGTCATGTGCCACTTAGTGATGAGGATACATTCTGAGAAATACAGTTAGGTGATTTCATACTTGTGTGAACATCATCGAGTGCACTTACGCAAACCTAGGTGGCATAGCCTACTACATACCTAGGCTATATAGTGTAGCCTATTGCTCCTAGGCTACAAGCCCATATAGCATGTTACTATACAAAACAACAAGAGATTAAATCAAGCAAAGAGAAAATGACGCAATCAAGAGATGTGATAAACATGAGTTATATGAGGCAGCTGCCTGCGTAACATGGCTTACTGTTTTACAGCAAACTTTTTTATATAAGTAGCAGGAGTACATTCTAAAATAATGATAAAAATATAGTATAGTAAGTACATAAATCAGTAACATTGTTTATTATCAAATATTATGTGCTGTGTATGATTGCACACGCTCTACTTTTATACAGCTGACAGCACAATAGGTGTGTTTGCACCAGCATCACCATAAACACGTAAGTAATGCATTTCACTAAGACTGCAACATATGACATCACTAGGTGATAGGAATTTTTCAGCTCTGTTATAATCACAGAGACCACTGTTGTGTATGTGGTCCCTCACTGACCTAAATGTCATGTGGCACATGACTGTATTCTCACTTAATTAGCTGTGTTAAAGTGTGCTAAAGTATTGTACTTTAGGGCTCAGAGGAGAGTGTTGAAGGAGCGTGGCATATCAGGCTGTCAGTTTTGCATTAGACAAGTTTTTAATCTTCCCCTTTTAGAGAGACTGTTTGCTTCTTTGCATTGGTGAGCAGCTACCTTCCTGGGAGAAGCCGGGGGAAGGCCAGCTTTTGGTAGATATAAAGAGGAAATTTGCCTTCAATGACTCATGCAAAGGGTTAAAAGAGATGTTTTAAGGAAGCTTTTTCTGTTATTGGACCAAGCTTATAGTTTGTAGACCTTCAGGCTCTTTTGGGTGTGCATACTTAGGTTATGTCACAAAAAGTGACAAAACCAAGAACTGAACTTTTTTTCTATAAAACCAGCCGAGATTGTGACCTCAAGGAGACAGTGATATTTATGTTTATCATCTTGGTAACTCATTCTTACCCTAGTCGGAGAGAACTTCTGGGCCCTTTTGGATCTAGAGTTCTTTATTTTTACCATAAGTGATGCTGTGGAATGTTCGCTGTTGCAGGATTTGCAGTGTGCCAAGGACACCAGCCCCACACTTTTCCTTAGCTGCTTCATCAACCACTTAAGATACCACTGTGTTAGGTGGTGAGTGTGTTGAAAGAAATATGTTGAAGTCACTACTCCCAAGGAGTTTACAGCATGAATGAATCTGTTTTGGCTGAGTTAGCTATCTAATACCAGAGAATAATCCTAATGCTAAATTCTCTTACCTCTGGTGTCTAATAATGGTGCAATCTGTTCAGCTACAAAAACATGCTTGTATAATGAAATTGGCTCATATGCAGTTGGATAAAGGTGAATAATGGCACTTCATATGCTTTTCACCCTATGGAAGAGGAACCAAATTAGTAGGAGTAGAATTATAACTAGGAAAGGAAAATGCCCTTAGCTCAACTTTCGTACCTTGTAGGAGCTCTTTCTGCTCTATTTTATTTAAGAAAATGTAAAATGAGTGCCTGTGCCCAGGGCTCCATTCCTAGTGACTGGCACTCCTAGCCTTGAGGGCCCTCAACTGGCGGCAGGTGTACTTCCTCCTGTCTTGTTGGTCACTGGGAAATTAGCATTTCCATCTTATTGTTTTCGTGTACTTTTAATGTTTCCTGCAGCAACCTCTTGCTGCCATGAACTTGCGGTTTGCTTCTGAGGTATTTATTGTGTATGTGCATGTATGCTCTGATTACCATAGATTTTAAGTGGTCTTTAATGGTCTTCCCCATTATTTAGGGCCTATATGCCCTGGTGTTTACATCTGGAGGGCCAAGATGGTTAAACATTCTTGAATCAAGGAGGTGGGAGTTTTGAGCCTGCCATTCCCTCCTTTCAGCCTTGTTCCAACTCTTTTTCATCTATGGACCCTCAAGAAAGAGAGAGAGAGGAATAACAGCTGCCAGCCCCAGTAGTCCTGTTTTCAGACCCTGGAAGATGTCTCCTCAAATTGCAGCCCTGTGGCCCCAGCTGGGGAAAGGGACTGCAGGAGACCCTGTCCGTTTCCCAGTGGTTCAGATTCTGCAGGGAAATTTATGCCCCATTTACCAGTTCCTGAACTGGACATGGTGTGCAGGCTTCTAAACCATCTTAATATGCCATGGGCAGGGGTACTGAAGGGCTGTTTAGAGTCTCTTTTGGCCTGATTCTGTGGTGACTATTTGGCCTGATTCTGTGGTGACTATTAAAAGAGTAACAGCACTCCTTCAATGGCAGCGGGAGTTAAGTAGCCTAGTTTCCTTTCAGAGGCAGCCCATCCGTGGTCTTTACTTTGCACAGTGCCAGAGAGCATCAGGCCGGCCATTCACAGAGCTCCAGCACAGGACCAGTCAAGCCAGCAGGAAGAGCCCAGGTTAGAGGAATAAATAAAGGATATGATACACTTGGCTAGCATGGCTTGCTGGAAAGTGTTCCCAGGATAAGTGTTTAACCCAATTCAGAAAGCCTGATCTTGTGCGGGGTGGAGAGGTTCCAGCCACAGCCCACCACATATCTCCTGGTTCCACCATTGCCCCAACGCCATCTTCATGCTGAGCAGCAGCAGACCACTGGAAAACCACAGAGGTGGTTTTGATGAATAAATACGCTTATTAAACTTCTACATTCAAATGTTAACAGTTTAAAAGATGGTTGGGTTTGATTGTACTACACATATGCAAAATGCAATCATGGGAATCCACAGGAGGACTTACCTTAATTTGTTTTGGGAGTTGTAAGTGAAGGATACCTGATCAACCATTGTTACTGTGTGCCCTGCAGAGCTGTACCTGGGAACGAGGGTGTGCCTGTGACCACACATCGACCTTCCTCAGGGGGTAGGAAGCTGTGCTTCTTTCTGGGAATTCAGCCAAAGTTCCGACTCGTTCTTTCTCTTGGTTCCTCTTTTTACAGTTATGTCACTGTTAGCTGAGGAAAGGAGATACAAGACTCTTTGGAATGGAAGATATATGGGCAAGTAGATATGTTCAAATTGAAGAACCAATGACTCCACTGTACTAGCAAATACTTTTCCTAAAGGAGAATTACAGAATGCTTTATCTCCCTTTTCTAAGAGAACAAATATTAATATCCAACCATATGGATCAAAACTTCTCGATATTTCATGGATCCTTCCTTCTACTTCAACTTCTTTCCATCCTTACCTAGTGCAGTCTTCTCAAATATGCTCATGCTGCAGCAGTAACAGCCCACATTGATAGCCTCTGGTTCCACCATTGCTCCATCTCTCTGCTCTTAATGCTGTACCATGGTAAACCATTTAAAAATAACAGATCTGATCATGAGACTTTCTCTAAAATGCCGTATGGGGCTCATCATGGCCCCATATACCTCTCTTGCACTCACATCCCATGACTTACCCACTGGTATCACTGGATCTTTGAGTGACCTCTACTCAATACCATCTCATCTCTTCTTACTGTCTATATTAGTCACGGTTCTCCAGAGACACAGATCAATGGTGTGTGTGTGTGTGTGTGTGTGTGTGTGTGTGTGTGTGTGTGTGTGTGTGGAGAGAGAGAGAGAGAGAGAGAGGTACTGACTTACCATAAGGAATTGACTCATGTGATTATAGACGGTGGCAAGTATAAAATCTTCAGGATGGGCCAGCAGGCTAGGGACCTAGAAGAGCTGATGTCTCAGTTCCAGTCTGAAAAGACAGTCTGTTGGAGAACCAGAAAGATATTGCAGATGAAATCCAAAGGCAATCTGCTGGAGAATTCTCCCTTGCATGGCATTTTTTTGTTCTATTCAGGCCTTTAATTGATTAGATGAGGGCTATTCACATTACTGAGAACAATCTTACTCAAAGTCCACTGATTAAAAAGTTAACCTTATCCAAAAACAACCTCACAGAAACACTCAGAGTAACATTTGAATAAATATCTATGCATTCCGTGGGCTAGCCAAGTTGACATAAAATTAACTATGACACTCCCCCTTTGCTTTTTGTCATCTGTCCACAGTGGACTTTCTCCAGCTTTTCTAATGTGCTACACTAATTCTGAATTCTGGCCCATTCTTATTCACCCATCATGTGTCAGCTGGAATTCGACTTCCTTAGAGAGAACTCCCTTGATCCCCTGGGCTGGGTTTATCCCCTCAGACATATATTGCCAGAGCACATGAAACTTCACTTTAATATAACACTTAGAGTTACTTATTCAGTGCTTGCCTTTCCCACTAGATTTTGAACTCCATTAGGGCAGGAAGCACATCTATTTTGCTGTTATATGCTAGCATTTACTGGCTGTTCAAAAATCATCCCACGAATGAATCAATGAATGTATTGGAAGTTTATACTGTATTAAAAGCTTACAAAAGTATAAGACTCTTAACATAAATAGGTACAACCCTGTGGAGTAAATATCATTTTCACTTTTTCCTTTAACATCAGTTAAGGACTTGCCCAAGGATCTGTACTAGAGAATCTGGGCTTCAAATAAAATAATAAATGTCTCTGCTGGCACTTACAGCACTTAATAAAGGTCGGGCACTGTTCTATACATTTGAAAATTTACAGCAGCCTAATGAGATAGGTAGCCCTCAGACATCTTGCAATGTTCCCTGCTGCCTGGTATTTACACTGGAGGATCACTTCTGTATGTCTCAAAAACCCATAATCCAGAATTCAAGGGAGGCTGGTCTCCTCTTTACCTTGTGGTCATCTCTGGACCATCTTCAGTTCTCTCTTTGACTATCCCAGTAAATAGGGGCAAATTAGCAACTTGGCTGCCTAAGCAGATGTCCAGTTGAGGAATAGAATACTGTTCTCCCCTTCTTGAAGGTACCCCTAGTCTGTACAAGAACCCCCTTGCCTCCAGGCACAGGAATGAGTGTGTGTGGAGAAATGCTTCTCTTCATGATCACCATAATGTCAAAAAAGCAGCCCACTCTCCCTAGCTTCCACTTAGATCGACTTAGTGGGTTGTAGGTAAGCCAGGTTCTCTGAGTTGGCATTTGAGTGACCTGCAGAAGGTGTGTGTGTGGATGGGTGGGGGGACGGGGCGGGGATATCAGATAGTACTTTGTGCCAATAAATAATAATATTTGGTTTTCTGAAATCCAGTATATACATGTATATTTTGAGGCTATGAGTCTTCCCAGGATGACTTGAAAATAACATCTACACTTTCAGAATATGGGAGTATTGCTAGCTGAATTCATATTCACTGTGTTAGATTATAAACTGATGCCTTAGAAGAATTAATTCCCCAGATGAGACAGATCTTTTCTTTTTTTTCTATACCAAGTCACAATATTAATAATGCAGCCAAAATGTAGCTCTGCTGTAAAAGAGTTTAATTTTCAAAGACAATTAGACAATTTTATGGCTGACTTAAAGCATTTGTCTCTCACCACTGAGTTGATATCATGTTGTCTCCCCAGTGGATTCTTACTGACAGTCAAAGGACAGATGAGTTGTAGGAAGTACAAAGCTTTTCAATTAATTTATGATCTTATTCGGTGTAAAGCCAATAATTACTCTGTGGTTGTTGCCTATGCCAAGATGAAAGAAAAGTTCAAAACCTGTCTTATGAAAAAGTTATTTTCTGAACTTGAAAGGTAGTATATATTAAAAAAAAAAAAGGTATGTTCACCCTCTTCGGGATTGGGGGGCATGGGAAGCGGGGAGGAACGAAGAGTTCTGGCTTATTCTTTCTCCTAACTAGCAATTTTTTAAAGCAGGGCTCCCCAGCCCATGGGCCACAGACCAGTACCGGTCTGTGGCCTGTTAGGAACCCAGTGCACAGCAGGAGGTGAGCGGCAGGCGAGTGAGCAATACAGGGAAGCTTCATCTGTTTGCAGCCACTCCCCAGCGCTAGCATCACCTCCTCAGCTCCACCTCAGCTCACCAGGCATTAGATTCTCTTAGGAGCACCAGCCCCTAGTGTCAAAAAAGGTTGGGAACTGCTCTTATAAAGTACTTATTTTGGTGAATAGAGTGATCGTTTGTTTAGTATAATCTTTAGATCCTAGTTTTGCATTCTTAACTAGACATCTCACATTCAATTCATTCACTGAATTATTCATTTAACAAATATATATAATAAGTGTGACTGTGCCCAGGGACTGTTCCAGGCCTGGGGATAGAGTGGTGAACATGGAAACGTGTCCTGCTCTCTTGGAGCTCCCATGGGATAGTGGCAACTGGAGGCAAACAGTATACAAGTAAATAAACAGTATGCAAATGGTGTTGAATGTTGTGCAGAAAATAGAAATAGGTAATGTGAAGCATGTGGACTTGGGGGAAGGAGGCCGCTAGACCTGCCAAAAACATTATAGACTCAGGGCACTAATGCCTGAGAAAGATTCCTCATTCCCACCCCTGCTTGGCTCTGCAAGGTGGTGCTGCACATTTGGCAGGTAGACTTGAAAGCCTTTGCAAGAACCTGGCAATCCAGGACTCTCTTTGGATTACCCATTCAGCTAAGTAGAGCACATAGCTTCTTTAGGGAAAAGAGAAGAAGGCTTTGAAAGTCTTAAACAAGAGTCAGGTTCCCCAATCGCTGCCTTAATCAAATTCATTAAAACTGAGCATATATTTAAAACTTCCTCTGATTAACTTTATTTTAATGTAAGTAATAATATTTGAATTCCTTCATGATGTCTAAAGGCATCTTGATTTAGGAGATACGGAGAAGTATACCCACTAATGTAAATCTCTGGTTTTCATTAAATGTTTGTAAGTATTAAACCCCAAATGCCTACAGTATAAATAGGGTAAAATGTCTAAGAATTAGCCAGTCTGGGGAAAAAAATACTTGGTTTGAAAAACTCTACTACCAAAGGCTGTTGGCATGTTTCCAGCCACTGTATTCTGACAGCTGAGACAGTAAGATTAAAACAAACAAGACTTTAAACACACACACGAGTGCGTGCGAGTCAGGATGATCATTGCAAAGATGTGAGTTTGCCCGTTTGGTTCCATGGATAAATATGGATCATGATGCATATATTGTTGTTTGGCTAAATTCCTGCCCTGTGCCGGGCCATAAATACATGGATCATCTTTTCTGTTTTGGGAAGCTCTGCAGAGAGCCCCTTGCAGCAGTGACCGGTAATAGAGGACCTTGCTCCACAGACTGTATGGAGAGCACATTTAGGTCCAAAATGCATTTGTTCTGAAAGAATATTATACAACTTGGCCTCTACTTGATCTGACATGGAAAGTTGATGCCTTCTTGGAGCCAGGGAGGCAGCTTCACACAGCAGTCAGAGCATGGGATTTGACAGCTGAGTTCATCTCCTGACCCCAACCACTTACTAGCTATGCAATCCCCATTAAGTGGCTTGACCCCTCTCTCACCTATGAAATGTGGGTCTCCATAGAACCAACCTCTTTTGTTGTCAGGAAAATTAAATGAAGACCTTACTGTGATAACATGACCCAGGGGAAAAAGCTCAGTATGTGTTCGCTCTCTTATCATTTCTGCCGTCATCGTTGTTGGGTTCCACCTGGCGTCTAGGTAGGGCTGCTTTTGCCTTTTTGTGTTTTTCCAGCTGCCTTTTCTCTGCAAAGCAACATGAAAGCTATATCCTCAGGAATGGAGATGCTACTGGGAGGAAAGTGTGTGTGCTACTGTGAACTTGACTCTTGAAACAGCACTGCTCTCAGTCTCAGTGTGGTGGAATGTGCTCTTGCTAAAGTCTGCTGTGAATGCCCTCTCTGTGGCCCTGGTGTGCAGAAAAAGACATGTCTGGGAATTTTTTAAGGAATGTAGCTGATTCAGTAAGAGTTGTCTCCAAAGGCTTCACTGTCAGGCTAACTGGAATGTGTGTGTGTGTAAAACGTGCGTCTCAGAGTTGTTGTGGGTCTTCTGTGAACCCACCACTGTAGTTACCGTTATCCTTGGCCCGGATATTTTGTATACATGTCCTACTATTTTTAAAAACATGTCTGGAGATCAATAATAAAATAACAATTATTCATAGCGTCCACCTGACAGGTGACCAAGTTCTTGTCAACGTCACGAGAAAGAATTGACGGACAGACAGTAGGAGATGAAGCAATAGTTCAAGTTTATTAGAAGCAAAAGTATACTCTTAAAAGTGAAAGTATAGACGGGAGAGCTGGCAAGCTCAAGAGGGAGCTGCCCCGCCTTGGTGTGGGGTTGAGGGTTTCATCTGTTGATCTAACTGGGGGGTATAATATTCATGATTTCTGGTGGTCTCTTCCGAGAAAGAAAATGCTTTCTTGTGGAATCAGGGAGACACCCCTTTTCTTGCCATGTTTGGTGTTTACGGAACTGTCATGTTGTCAAATGCATGTGTGCCTGGTACCACTTTTCTAGCAGTTTCTTGTCATAGAGGAATTGCCCTTACCTACTACTTAATGAGGATCTTCTCTGTGCAAAGCACTGTGAAGGAAAATAAAGGATAAATAAGAGTAGGATATAGTTCTTTAACCATAAGAATTGTTTTACTTTCACTGTTTGGATCATCTCTGACACCTGAAATTATTTAAAATAATCAGTATAAGTAATTCAGTGCTAAATCACTTCACTCTACAAACTACTCTTGTGAAGGCAAAATTTAGTGAAGGTCTTTCTAATTATAGCCTTTTAATTTAAATTTCAGAAACTGGAATCATTTTTTTTCTTCCATTTTTTTGTCTAACTCCGATTACTGGTCATTAAAATGAGGTAATTTTGCAGGGGAAAGTGGGAGTTTCATTTGCTCAAATGAGTAACTTAACTGCTCAATTTTAAATCACCAGACGTGTATGTGTTCTTGGGTTTTTTTACTTTCAGTTTGCCTCATGTTGGACAGAATTTAGGTCACTAAGTAGCATGGAAATGCAAAAAATGTCAGACATGACAAAAAGCAAGTGTAATGTGTATGTTTCTTACACCATCTTGTAAGGGAAAATACACTAGTTTTTATTTTACTTTTTTAGACTGCCGACTATTATTCCAGGGACAAAATACTATGTTTTTCTTTACAGACTTAAGAAAAATAACATTTATAGGTCTTTTTTTTTTTTTCTATAGAGAGAATTTTCTGACTCTTCCTTGGGGAATCATTGTAAAGGTTGTAAGATTCTATATTAGGTATACTAGTAAGTATATTTGTATTAATTATACACACGGAGGCAGGGAAAATCACCACAAAATGTTTCTATGGATATACTGGACCCACTGTGAAACAGACGTGGTCACAACTCCATTTGTCACCTCTACTCTAACTGGAGAACCACCATTTAAGGCCCCGTGTGATCAGGGCCAGCTCAGACCCATGTCCAACATGAAAGATCTGACGGCATTCCACTTTTCCCAGTGCCAGTGATCCTAGGCTATGCTAATAAATTTAGAGGGAAAAACTAAATAAAATGAATAAATGGTTGCATCTCCTTTTGTAGAAGAATCAGTGAACTCTATCAAGAATTGTGTGGTGGCTTTACAGGCTCCTTCCCCCAAAAGACCTAGCCTCTCCTCAGTCAGTGGCTTGTGAATCTGAATTTCAGCAGCTGATATCAGCCTTCTGCTCTCCAGCTCCCTCCCTCTCCTTTTTATGAAAGTTACATAACATCTTAGTTGTCCACTCATCTTGCCCACGGCTGATCACTCATTGCCATAGATTCCCTAATGGTCAGAGCACCCTGTTTGCCACTCTGGCCTTGCTGTCAATTAGGGTATTTATATTCATCTAGTATCTCATGGGTAATTGTCACCACCTGGCCTCTGCTATTTTGAAATCCTGTTCTCTCCCATTAATTTAAAATAGCCCAATACCAAGACATCATCTCCTGCTGTCAGCTCTAGCCAACAGAGAACAAAACCATTGGACTTCTCAGTGATGCCATGCCCCTCACTAGTGCATGCATCTCTTTAGTGAAGAAGTGTCCTTTTGGCTCTCCTGGGATCTTAATCAGATAGTGAGTTCTTCTGCTCTCTAATAATAAATCCAGTCTTGCACACCCACCTTTGAGTCTTTTGACTTCTTCCTCAGTATTCTGCCATGGCAGTTCCAGCATCTTCGTTGAATTTAACGTAGGCTGTTGTTGTGCTCAGGCTTTTAGGAGCCATTCCAATAGATGAGGGCCAGCTTCAGGTGTCTGTGCCAAGATACTAAGCCAAAAGTTTCAAAACATCTGCTGAGCAATCTGTGTTGATAGATTCTCATCGGTCTCGCCTGACATTCACCCATCGACCCTCCCTCACCCATGTGTTCTCCCAGGTCCATCCCTGCGTAACAGTGGAACCTGAAAGTCCTTCGGCATAAAACTTCCTCCTGCAAGAACAGGGACTCTGTTTCCCTGCAGGCTATGCTGAGACCTGACCCTTATTATTAGCTGGGGTTGAAGGATTTTGAGGAAGGGGAAGCAACACCTTATGAGGCAGCAGCCTCAGTGAGGTCTTTTCAGGACTCTAGGCAAGAAGAGGCTGCTCTCCTCTAGTAAGAAGGAGCTGCTTCTGCCGGCCCCAAAAGTTCAGGGGAATTTGGGTGTTTAAGCTTTTGGGATTGCCCACCAAATGGGCCTATGGTACATCTCAGCGCCATTTGTGTAAACTCCCCATCCCTCTAGGTTCTGCCCAGGGTTTTCTGATAGAATCCCGCTGCATGGTGTCAAAGTCCATCCCAGATGAAGTGCTGTGCAGTTCTACTGGTTGGTAGTTCTGGTTGTAGCTAGCAAGGTGGAGTTGACGGAATTATGAAGTGATGCAGAAGGTGTTCAAAACAAGCGTTCTCCGTGAGACTTTATTTACAGGATGAGATCAGAGAAATACTTCATTTTAACCCAGAACTTCCTGTTTCACAGATACATTTCAGGGTTCACAGGAGGCCAGGTATTGCTTTGCAGTGTCTGAAACCCCAAAAGATGGATTAAATCTTGAAGGAAGCAGTATTGAACTAGAATAAAACTGGTTCTCTTAGCTAATAACAATAATAGTGTTTACCATTTACAGTCAGTCTCCCTATCTGTGGGTTCCATATCTTCAAATTAAACCTACCCATGGATTTAAAATATTTGTGGGAAGAAATACCAGAAAGGTCCAAAAAGAGAAAAACTTGAATTTGCCACGCACCAAACACTACACTGAATCCAGTGAAGTGGGGTGGAGGCAATACCCTCCTGTAGCCCATATGCAAACACTATGCCAATATATATAAGGGACTCAGCATAAGGAACCAATCCTCCACAGATAGTGAGGGATGACTCTATTGGCCATCACTAAAAGCTGCATCTGTATATATTTTTGATATATTACCTTACTAATATAAGATAATGTCCTTATGTATTATCTTATTTAATTTTTATCACAATTCTATCAGGTAAATAATATTCTCAGTTTACAAAAGAAGCAGGTGATACTCAGAAGTTAAGTAGCTTCTTCATAGTAAAATAACCAGTAAAGAGTGGATCTCAAATTAATCTGACTCTAGAATGGTAACCAAGTGATTTTTTAGCAGCTATGTTGATTCCCCCAAAAAAGCCATCGAAAATTTAAGGGAAGAAATGTATATAACAGTCAGAATTTTTTATACATATTTAAATAATTTCTGAAAATGGAACAGTAAAATAAGCCAATGATATTCTGAAAGTTGAAAAAAAAGCTGAAAGCAATGTGATTTTTTAAATTGCATCAAACCACATTTAGGTAAAAAAAAAAAAATAAAGAAAAAAAAGAATCAGTAGAAGGAAGCCCTTTTTACATAGAATGTTTTGATTGGCATTCACTAAAATGAGCATCCCCCAGAACCAGAAAGAGCAGCACCCACCCCCAGCAGTCAGTTTTTCTTCAGTCCTTGGTAATTATGAGATAAATTTTGAACTACCATTTATGAAAAATTACTTTCTAGGAAACCTCTGACTTATGGGGTACTGTGGGCATTGCTAAAAGTGATAACTAGAAAGTTCCTATTGCGACTCGTTATTTTGGGAGATTGTGTATACTGTGTTCCAGCAACAAAGTGGAGGCAGGTGTTAAGGAGCAATAATTGATCTGGCAAGAGTTGGATCTTGAAGGTGGGAAACCATGGTTCTCACACTGTTCTCCTGCAGCCTGCAGGAGGAGCCAGAGTGCAGAGAGGTCCTGGTGATGGGCTTTGCCTTCTGAGGGGCAGAGCGGAAGCCATCAAGCACCTTGTCTTGTTCCTTGGCCTCTGGGTGTGGGTGGGGTGGTAACCTGCACAGGTGTTTTTCAGCAGACAAGGACTCCTCAGCACCAGCTACTTAATGGAGACGACTCTTGCCATCCCCTTAGAATTAGTTGCTGTTCCTCTGCTCGTCGCTGTTTCCTTTTTTATGACAGGCTTTTCTCCTTTTGACTGAACCCAGACATCACCAGTTTTAACTCCTTACATGATATTTTGTAGACAGTTATATCATTTAGTAGGTCTGATAGAAGTCATTAACAAATATATCTCAGGAATGTCAAAAGGTATTTTGTCTGAGAGCCAGTTTCTATTCTTTCTGTCACCTTTACTTCGGTAAGGATGGTTTATTGGGCAATTTCTATGTGTCATCCCTGTGCCAAACACTTTGTTTATTACCTTGTTTGATCTCAAATTATCATTTGAGATAATTCTTTTATATCTCCATCTTACAGAGGAGGAGCCTGAGGGCTTAATGACTTTTCTACAGCATAATGCATGCAGGAGATTAGAGTCAAATTCATGTCTATCTGATTTCAGTACCCTGGCACTTAACTGGACTTTTTTTTTTTAAAGTGAGATCTATTACACATACCATAAAATTCACTCTTGTAAAGTATACAATTTAGTTTTTAGTATATTCACAAAGGTTGTTCAGTCATCACCACTGTCTAATTCCAGAACATTTTCATTACCCCAAAATATCTGCTGTGTAAAGATTGGGCTGGGCGGAACACTTCGAGTTTGGGAAGGGGTGGGAACTGAGGACTGGGAATTGGGAGGGATAGAGCTTGAGTCCCCCTCACTTCTGCTTCTTATCAGTAGCTCCATCCTCACACTGGTTTGCTCCCTGTCTTTTCTTGTCTTCCTCCTTTGCTCTTCCCTTTCCTCTCCCACCCTCTCTCTTCTTTTTCTCTTTGTTGCCCTCTTCCCACCATGCTCTTTGAACATTGGTCTAGATATAAATGATCATCAAAGAGGAGACCTGCCTGAAGTTGGAGAACTTGAGGTACTGTCCTTGCCCAGGGTTTGAGGAGAACACCCCAGGAGAAGCACTGTCAGGGGAGGAATCTCCACCCAGGAGAGGGTCTGTGGGTCATCCCCAAGGACCAGGTCCCAGGCCCCTGGTAACAAGGAAGAGCCAAGCCCAAGAGTGAATGAAAGTGCCACCACCTAGCAGGGCAATTCCAGACTTACCCTTTGCTGAAGAGAAAGCACAGCTTTATGCTCTGTGAAAACAGTGAGAAGAGAGAGAGCACAGGCTTCACTGGGGACTCTTCCACTGAAGGATCTCATGCTTGTAATCTCTCAGGTTGACCCTGTCTCCTGAAGACTGCCGAAGCTCAACTAATTATATATATTTTTATTGTGGAAATAATTTGACTATGGTAATGATGAGAAAATCCAGAGAAACATAGCTATTTTAAGATTGTTTAAAACTCTTGGAAATGAATATCTCTGGGGCAAATTCTGGGCATGTAATAAGCAATTCAAGGATGGTGCCATTTCTGTTCCTGCTGTCCTCACTGTAGGCACCTCTTTTCCTTGTAAACGTGGCAGAATTTTAATTTCAAATAATGCTCAATAACTGATAATGACCATTCAGTGTGTTTGCCATGCAATATAATTATTGGAAAAACAATTTAGTGAACCAAACTTGCTCATGGTTAACCTGTGATTGAAACTTAAAATGTGAACAATAACCAATCTGAGAAAAAAATTTAGCTGGGAAATAACCAGAGTCAGGGAGAGAGGCTGAATGTAGGAGAGAAGCTGACTTCAGGCTTGGCATCCCCGTGAAGGCTGCCCTCCACCTAATACTTCCTGAGGTAGGAGTCTGCCAGGGCAGAGTCCTTTTTCCTGAGCCCCGTACTTTGCAGGCACTCATCTGATTGTCGGTATGTGATGACACAAGTATGGGAAGAGAACATCAGAGCCTCCCTGACAGCCAGCTCTACTTGAAGTCCTAATTTCCCTTCTCTGCAGGAACACTTGGTCCCAGCATAACTCTGTGCTAAAGCCAAATGCTTTGTCATGCTGTGTACTGAGTAAGGCCAAAGGATCAAACTCTCTTTGGAGCAGCCCCTGGGAACTAGAAAGAAGAGACGTAGGAAGGTTTAAATGTTGGAAAGGATTTAGAAATCTAATTGGAGAATCTAGCTTCTCATTGACTTTATACCTGCATACATGCACACCTAGTATTTCCTGAGTGCTTATTATGTGCCAGGCACTGTGTTTGTTATTCACTTCCACAAGTAGTCCTTTTAGCTCCCCTATGAAGTCAGTAGCTACCATTAGTATCCCCATTTTACAGATGGGGACATTAAGGCCCAAGGAAGTTATACTGACTGCCCAGAGTCATGAAGCACTCGGTGGATGGAAGATTTGAATAGACTGTCTTCTTCCCTAGTTTCTACCCTTCCTGCCTCAGTCAGCCTGGGGGAGGGAGGGGGTGGGGAACTGAGATGGGAGGCCAGTGTGTGTAGTCTTCTGCAAACAGTGGCATGGAAAGTGTTGACATAGTACTGGCATTTCCAGACCACTAGATGGCTTCTCTGGTAGGTAATGGACACTATTCTCGTCGAATCACATCTAACCCAGACAAGCTTGCTGAGAGTTGCGGCTTTCAGAAAGAATTATTGCAGAAAGTCATGTGGGTTAGGGGAAATGGAGGGTGGGAAGGAGAAGTGGCATGCATCATAGTATCTAGAATTTCTGGTATCAGGTGGATATTATGTTAATACTTCATTGGCAGAGCAACTAAATAAAAATAGCACCACCGATATGAAAACTGGGTATAATAGACTTAAAAACAACCATTTCTGGAGAATCACATTGTAGGCATTGCTAAGTAGAAGCAATTTATATGTGGCTAGGGGAGGGTGAGTGGCCCTCCAGAAGGGTTGTGGGCTTGCTGACTTACAGGCCTCCTCCAGCACTGAGAGAAGGCCTCTGTTCTCTCAGGAATACAATGGGAGAGATAGTGCTGAAAAACAAGTTATAGTGGCAAATCACAGTTGATAACATCACAATTATTTATTTCTGTAGACACTCATGCCAATCCCAAACTTCTGTTTGCTGTCTTTGGGATTGTGTTCACAGGGTTACATTCAGACACTTAATTCCTGGCTAGCAGAGCAACTTAATGGTTTGTTGTTGTTGTTGCTATTGCTGTTGTGTGTGTGTGTGTGTGTGTGTGTGTGTGTGTGTGTGTGTGTGTGTGTCTGTGTGTGCACACGCGTGCGCGCGTGTGCGTGCACTTCATGGTGCAGAATTGGACATCTGACAACTTGACCCGGCTCTCTTTCAGTTCAGCAGTGTTTCCTGTGTGTAGACTGCTGAGACCTCAGCCTGAGCTGACTGCCAGCTGGAGAGACTCCAGTGAGGGTGTCTCTCCACCCGCAATGGCATGAGCCATTGCTCCTGCTGTCATCATTCTGTTACAAAGGCTTTCCTCCTATACTATGCCCTCCTGAAGGAATGAGTGAGGGACATTTTATAAGACTATGTAGTCAATAGAATACTCTTAGCCCCTGGAACCTCACCATCCCTCAGACAGAAGTGAGGGACCTCTTGGTTACAATAACGTTGAAAGTGTTGAGGACACAGTGGAGTCCTGGCTCTTGGCCACAAAGGAAGTATACCCTGTGATTATAAGTGACCCAGACAGATAATTGATAAAGAGTTATTGGGCAACCATGATGTATAAAGCATTTGTATAAGTCTTCTGTGGCTACTGTAATAAATTACCACAAACTAGGTGACTTAAATTAAAACAACAGGAATTTATTCTCTCATGTTTAGAAGCCAGAAGCCTGAAATAAAGGTGTCAGCTGGGCTGTACTCCCTCTGGGGACTCTTGGAGATAACCTCCTTTGCCTCTTATATCCTCTCATGGCTCCAGGTATTCCTTGGCTTATGGCCACATCACTCCAGTCTCTGCCTCTATGGTCACATGGCCTCCTTCTGTCTTAAAACTTTATTTGCTTCTCTTATAAGGGTGCATGGTTTGCATTTAATCCAGGATAAGCTTCTCCTCTCAGGATCCTTAACATAATCACATCTTTTGTCACATAAGTTAATACTCACAGGTTCTGGGGTTTAGGATATGGATGTATCTTTTTGGAAGCCACCATTCAACTCACCACAGCATTCAACAGTGTATTTGGACACTTAGTTCAATAAGAGCAGGTACTCACTTGTAGAAGTCAACGATCCCTAGGTAGGCCTGGATGTGTTTATTCAGCAAACATTGTTCATATGCCCTTTTCCAGACTGTGTGCTTGCATTGGATTTACAAAGAGGAGTGAGATACAGCCTCTGTACTGGAGAAGCTGAGTCTGAGAAGAAAGACATGTAAACAAGAGTAACCCTAAAGAATTTCAGTCTCATATAGTCTAGTGTTTGTATGGAGATATTCAAAGAAGCACAATTCAAAGACCAAAAGTAATTTTTAAAAGAATAGTAATCATTTACTTGTTGCTCTTAAAAAAGTAAAAGGAAACCCAATTCATAAACTCCCTGTAACAATTTTCACATCCCCTTTTTTTCCTCCTAATTTTCTTGCATTCCACAATGTTCAGAAGCCTATTGTTCACCGCCATCCTCCAGAAGCTCCTGTTCCATCCCTCATCCTGCATGGCACTCTTTTTCTCTCCCAGATCTTTGTTGTACAGATTAGCTTAGCCTCCCTTGATAGGTCAGCCTTCTCCTCTCCCATCTCTTCTGCCTGTCCTCCAACTCTGCATCCTAAAGCCCAAGAACATCTCTGGCCAGGACAGTCTCCTTAAAAGAGATGAATGGAGACTTTTTAATTAGGAAGTAGAGAGAGAGGCTAAGAATACTGACATCACAGAATTGCAGTCCAGTTTGGTAAGTACTACAGTGAGATTTTAAAAAACACATTATTTTGTATTGGCCTCATTCGATCTCTGCAACAATCCAATGGGTAAAAACTATTCTTCCTATGTTGCCCGTGAGGAAATGAGCTTAGATTCATTAAGTTGCCCAAAATAAGTGTCTGAGCTGGGATTCGATCTCAAACTACCTGGGATTCTGGCCTTGGGAACTTGGAAGGTGGAGCAGCATTGGAGGACCCTTTTGAGAAGGATATCTTGAATCAGATGTGAAGGGTAAGGAGTAGTTTGGAAAAGATGTAAAGAGCATGCTAAGGAAAAATGACAGGATGGTGCTTTCAAGGAGTTCTGAGCACCCTGTGGCCAAGCCAGGCTGCAGGATAGGTGGGTCGGTGCGTGGTTGGAGACACAGGCTGAGACCAGACCCTGCATGGATTTGTGTATCACTGGATTTTGTTCTGGGGGAATGATGGTCTCTGAGGGTTATAAGCAGAGAAGAAACACTATTACATTTGTGTTGTGAAAAGAGCATCTGGCATCGGTGATCACATAACTGAAGTGGAGAAGGGAGTGGGCAGGTCTTGAGGCAGGGAGACTTACGTGGCAGAACAGCTTCTACCTTCAAACTTTAGCCCTGTAGCAGTTCCTCTAACTCCTGTATGGTCTGTTAACTTAAAATGCTCTTCCATAAAAGAAACGGAGGCCCAAAGGCCCAGGCAGACCACTGCCTGGCCGATAGCACAGTGTTGATGGTTCCTCCTGCACTGCGGCTCTGCTGTCTGTTCTCCACATTTGCCACTTGAAACAATCTGGAAGGAGTTAGTTTCTTGTTATGCTCTTTCTTCTAACACTGACACATTAGAAAAAGGGAACTTACCTCTCATTGACTCAGTGATCTCTAAGGCCCAGACAGAGGAGAGAGAATTTAACCACTCTTGGCTCAGCCACTCAGTCTTTCCTGAGATTCAAGTTTAAGAAATCCCAACAGCTAACTCTCTGGCCAGGTTATGTTGACATCCACACAGTAATCTTTTACTGAAGATATATTTTGAGCCAAAGTACACTCAGTACCTGAATCCTGAACATTTGAGAGGCCTTGGCTTCTACTTTTCCCTAGGTCAAAACTCATATGCAAGCTGAAACTTACTTGATGTTTGTTATCCCAGTTTCTAAATTTAGCTAATCATAAACAGAATTTCAAGAAACATCTTCAGCATCCAGTTGGAGACCAGTGTGATAGTTAGATAAGAAATGATAAGAAAGAAGACAGCCTAAACTAAGGCAGTGGCAGTGAAGCTAGAGAAGAGAGAACAACAGATCAAGGAACATTTAAGCACTCTCTATGTGCCAGGCTTTGTGTAGTGTGTGTTATCTCATTCAACCTTTGCATCAACCCAATGAGGGAGAAACTGTTACTCTATTTTACACATGAAGAAACAGGCTTAGAGACAATAAGAAATTTGCCCAAAGTAAGTGGCAGAGCTGGGATTTGAGCCCAGGCAATCTGACTTCAAAGCTTGCATTTTAAATCTCTATGCTTTACTGTCTTAAATTAGGAGGATTAGGTAATTTATTGAAAGTGAGAGTGGGAGAAGGAGAGTAAAAAGAATGATAGGAGTGTTCCAGATTAGGGAAATAGGCAGACAGATGAAAGACAGACCCCTTCCCCAGATGAGAACACAGGAAAAGGTATGGGTTTGGAAAGAGGAATGATGAGTTGGTGTTGAACATGTTGATAGGGGACACCCAAATAAGATGTTTGTCAAATGGTGTTTAAGACTTTGGAGCTTCAGAGAAAATGATTAGGCTAAAGAAGATTTGGAGCAGTCCGTATCTAAGCAGCAGATGAGCATGTGGGCAGCAGCAGGCAGGATGGGTGTGGGATACTGAGATCTTCTAGAGAAGAAAATGAGCAGAGAAGACAACTAGGGATAGAATCTTGGGGACCTACAACAGTTAAGGGAGCATTGAAAGAAGAGACCTTGAATGAGAGAAAGAAATAGATTGAGCGATGGTAGGCGAGTGAGGAGAAAGTGGGTCACGGAATCCAACGGAGGACCAAGTGTGGTGAAAGAGGAATGGTTGGTAGCAGTGCCAGTGCAACAGAGAAATCGCGTAAGGTAAGAACTGAAAGGTATCGTAGTTCGTAGCAATTAGGTCAATGTAAAACCAGCTGGTGGAAATGCAAAACATTACAGCCACTTTGGAAGACAACACAGGTTTCTCCTGCTCTCCAAAAGTAGAGAGCCATCCTCTGAATCCTTTTGTAAGCTGAAATGGCATAAAGTGGATATGCATTTACCTTAGGATACGTCTTACTAATGGATGCACAAAATAAATCGAGATACAGCACAGATGCTCACAGACACAGTCCAAAGCTGAGTGCTTGGTGCTGAGATGCTGAGGTGGTTCTGGGGAGGAGCTTGGTGGGCGATTCTCGCTGCCGGCTGCGCAATCCCCGCCTCTGATGTCTGGCTGCAGGACAAACGCTGAACACTTCGCTTTTTGCCTTTTCTCATCAAAGCAAAAATCTTCTTTGAATTTTTTTTTAATTAGCAAAAAACAGGTATGCTGGGTTATGTAGGGTGTTTTTTTGTTTTTTGGTGAAAGCAAAGTGGGATAAAATGAACTTTTGGAAAGTGGGATGGGGGTGGGGAAATACCTGTATAACAAGCTAAACCTTGTCCTACCATGTGATTCAGTAATTGTGTTCCTTGGGTATTTACCAAAATGATATGAAAACATATGTCTACATAACACCCTGGATACAGATGTTTATAGCAGCTTTATTTATAATTGCCAAAACTTAAAAGCAACCAAGATGTTCTTCAATAGGTGACTAAACTATGGTATATCCATACAATGGAATATTTTTCAGTGATAAAAAGAAATGAGCTATCAAACCTTGAAAAGACATGGAGGAACCTTAAATGCATATCATTACTAAGTGAGAGAAGCCAGCCTGGAAAGGTACATATTGCATGATTATATTCTGGAAGAGGGAAAACTATAAAACAAGTAAAAAGGTCAGTGGTTGTTGGGTTGAGAGGGACGGAGGGATGAATACGTGGAGCATTAATTAGGCCAGGAAACTGTTCTGTATGATACTGTAATGGTGGAGACATGTCATTGTATACATTTCTGCAGACCCGTAGAACTGTACAACAGGAAGAGTGAACCCTAATGACTTTAGTTAATAGTAGTCTATCAGTATTGACTCATCAATTGTAATAAATGTACCACGCTAATCAAGGTGTTAATAGGAGAAACTGGTAGATGGGAGTGGGTGGGAGGAGGAAGGGCTTATGGGTGAGGGGCTACATGGAAACGCTTTGTGCTTTCTGCTCAATATTTCTGTACACCTAAAACTACTTTAAAAAGTAAAGTCTATTAATTAGTAAAATAAAAAGAAAGAAGGAATAAAAGAAGAAATAAAGGAAGAGAAATAAAGCCATGTGCATACAATCTTGCAAGTGTATCATGAACTCATAATTATAATTAATCTAATGCTGTGTGCTTGAGTTCCAAGTAGAGAAAAAATCTGTCTCATCTCTCTTCTGCTTACTAATCTAGGGCTCCCTACTACAAATGCAAGATTCAGCTTAATGTCTTTAGCATGAGGTGAAAGTTTTTCCACATCTCGACCCTGCAAATTCATCTCTGGTTGTTGCTCATGTATTATAAGCTCCAGCTGCAAAAATTTTTCTGCTCCCTTTTTCTACTCGTGACATTCACTTTTAGACCATTCTGTTTTTGCTCCTGCTGTTTCTTCTGCCTATGTCCTCCTGCACTTTTCTATGTAATAAAATCTTACACATTCTCCACACCCGGCTCAAGTGTTACCTTCTTCTGTGAGAACTTTGCTGATTCCTGTCACCACCAGCACACCAAGGAAGAAAGATCTCTCTGCCAATTTTCGTAGTTCTTTGCACCCTTCTCTCCAGTAAATGCATTTTAATACACCATAAATCAACACATCAACAACAGACAGCTTAGTAGGAAAATTAGGGACAGAAAGAAGCCATGTAAGCAGATTTAGGGAATAGATAGAAGTTGAGATAGGGATACATGGAAGGTGGACTACTCTCTGTGAATTGGTTTTATTGTAATTTGGTATTTTTTTAAAATTTGTCTTTAGCATTTGTGGTTCTACTCAACAGGGGTTGAGGCTTATGAAAAGGAAATGTCCAGGTTGGCTGTGGTGCTGTCCAGTGCTTGGGTGCTGACAGACCAGTGTCACTGGGTAGTGGCTGTTTCAAGATCAGTAATTCTTCTGGCCCCAGGAGTTGTCATCTTGTATTTTGGGGAGGAGGGAAGAGAGCATAATGACTGTACCCTCTGGTTGTTACCTCTTGGAGATTCTGGAGCCACAGCCTGCATCACCTGTGGGGAAAGGAAAAAGGGTAGCTGACTGAGTTGGGTACCTTCTTTATTTCTTATAAGATCTACAGGCTTTTGAAGACCAAGTTAACAATGAGAAAAAGCAGTTGATTATTAGTTTTACTATCATCCACTGAATGGACTTTAAAGGCCATGTTCCAGGAACCATGCCAGGTACTGTGGATATGAGATAACCAAAACGGGGTTTCTGCCTTCAAGGAGCTCAGTCTAACCAGGAAGACCAACTTTGAGCACATGCCAGCAATTACACTATGAAGGCAGCTAGCTGTCTTAGCTGCGGCTGCCATAACACGATACCATAGGCTGGGTGGCTTGAACGACAGGAATTTATTTTCCTACAGTTCCGGAGGCTGGACATGCCCGATCAGGAGTTAGCAGGGTTTGGTTTCTGGTTAGTACTCTCTTCCTAGCTTGCAGATGGCCACTTTCTTGCTATGTCCTCACATGGCCTTTTTTTCTGAGCTGTTGGGGTGGAGACTTAAAGAGAGAGAAGTGAGAGAAAGGGCACATGGATGGAGACTCTGATGCCTCTTTTTATAAGGACACTAATCCTGTCAGATCAGGGTCTCACCCTTATGACTTTGTTTTTCCTTAATTACCTCATAAAAGCCCTACATATTTCCAGATACAGTCACACTGAGGGTTAGGGCTTCAACATATGGATCTGGGGGGTCAAGAATTTACAGAAAACTGTTGGAGCACAGATGAGGTTGTGATCATCTTGTCTAGCCGAGGGAAATATGGGGCAACAGAAAGTTCAGCAGTGACTCTTGGTCTGGATTTTGAGCGTGTGGGTCATTTGCTATGGGGTGTGAGTGCTCAGACCCAATTTGGAGGCTCTGGTGAACTAGCAGTGTCAGGCAGCCAACAAGTAATTCTTGTCCTATGTAAAAAGGGAGGTCTCTACATCACAAGTCTCCTGCCAGTCACATCTTTAGTCAATGATATGTCCTTGTGCCCTCAATATTATTTTTACATCTGTTAGCAAGTTTTTTTTTTGATGGTAGGGTATGTCAAAGTTTTTCTGAGTAGTATCCAGGTGTCACTCATCTTTCACTGCGACAGCTTCTATATGCCTCTTGCAAAGGTGATTACTTCAGATTCGGTAACTGTCAATTCAAAGGAGAATAGTTACCGTACTTGATATAGTTCAAGTAGCAGGCATAAGCATGTGTGTCCCTTTGCAGTGCTGGGTGTGTAAAATGAGTTATGGGCTTGCTCAAGACGTGCATCTCTACCCCTGTCATTTCTGTCTTTTGCACAAAGCACTTGGGGACACCAGGCTCTGTGAGCAATCAGTATTATACTGTCCTCACTGATAATACTGTGTTGAGGGTCTTTATCTGTGGAATTTGTATTCTTAGAAGATGGAAATGTCTCAGAAGCTTTGAGAAAATGAGCCACTACTTGCTTTGTACTTCTGTCCATTGCAGCTTACATTTGTCTCTTGGCATCTTGGACACCGATCGAGGCTTATCAGGGCCAGGTGATGAGTTTCTTCAAAGTAGAGAGTGAGTCACAGTCATCTCCGGTGCTGATCGCAGTATCCCAGTAGCAATCACTTTGGGATAAATTAGTACAAATGTTGTATATTGAAAATAAGCTCATCATCCCACTGACACTTTGTCTCCCCAGTGGAATTTATTCTCTCTGCAATGCACTGCACTGAGTCCCTGGCTGGTCTCCTGCCCTTTGTGTAAACCAAATAATGGCTACAGCACAATCCCAGCCCATCACCCACAGGAGCTGCTATACTCGGTGAAACGGGGGCAAAGTTTTGGGCAGGGAGCCTGTCCAAAGGGTTTGTGTTGACAGAGTTATTTTCCATCTCTAGGACCAACAATTCTGGCTTTAGAAACAAGGGCGAGGTGGTGATACTGGCTCAAATCGAAATGAAAACCCTGTTCTCTTCTATGATTGCTCAGGTTGGGAAGTTTTTTTTCTGTTACTTCAACAAGTGGGCTTCAGGACAGACCTGTAATATTTAGAGTTAGTGACTGCACTTGAAACAGCTATGTCCCTTTTTTCTCCCTTCACCTGACTCTTCAGGAGGATTTGTAAGACAAGCTATGGGTTTACAAACGTTAGGACTAGCAGCCCAGCTGGCTTCTTGTCTCCTATGCTGCTGCAGTCTCTGTGCTGGAACTCTCTGCTGAGGCAGGTGAAATGTTTGGATCTCTGCTGTTCCCACAACTAGAGCATTTCCTTGTTATCCTAAAGGCAGCTCATTACAGAGTTCAACCCTTGCTGTCCTCTCCCTCCCTCAAAACTCTCACATTCCTTTCTTTTCCTTGTGTTACTGCCGAAAGAATGCTACTATTGAAAGAATGCAAACTACAGTTTTTCTGTCATTCAAAAGCACTCCGCCCATCAGTGAATTATTCTCTGACTCTTCAATCAGGGCAGTGTTACAGGTCCTCTGCTGGCAGGAGGGAGCACTCCAACAAAATCTGAAGAGCTAAAATCTTTCAGAAGCTGTGATGAGCAGACTAGGAAGCCACAAAACATTGCGAACTGAATGGATCTCTTAATAAGCTTTTAGATGTGATTTGGCCAGTATTGGCAGAGGAAGCTCAAGGGGAAAAGGCAGCAGGCATTGTAACATATCGCTGCAGACCCACTGGGCGTGACAACCCTGGGAAGCTAATGATCTCTCCAGGAAAGAATTGACTGCAGTTATCCAGCAACAAAACACGATGTAGAACAGGGGGCCAGACCCTCGGATGTGAGTACAATCTCTTTTCAATACAGGATTTGGAGCAGTAGGAGCAAAGTGAGTTACTGTAAGTGATGGCACTCCCTAACCACCAGTGGCCGGGTGACGGTGGATCATTTCTGGGGGGTTGTGCATAATGCCTGGCTGGGACATTTATTTGTGATTTCTTCTGTAATATTTTGCCTGAATGTAATGGCTTTGACATATTGTTGCCAGGAGACTTTGTTATTATATAAATCTTCGAGAAAACAGTAACAGTAAATCTCATAGACCTTTTGCTATAAAAAGAAAACCAGTCACCTCACAGGCCAAGCAACTGTTTGGCCCTCTGACATTTGTGGTGAGAGACAAAAGCATCCGCAAACTGGAGAGCAGTGAAAATGGGGGCAGTGGGCTGGCAGGAAGGAGAGAGAAATCTGTCTTAGAAGCTAAATCTCTTTCTGGATTCAGGATGCTCACTGCATATTTATGATCATGCATTTATTATATTTCTGCTTAAAAAACTGGCAGTATGTTTGCATATAAGGTTTTTCTCCCGAACACTGAAAGTGAGCATTGTGACAAAGAGGGGTGTGATTGATAGGCCTGGGGCAGAAGAAGTTCCTCACTGCCAGCTAAGGGAAGAATCTTGAATGATAGCTGAATTTCTTGGGAGAAAAGGCTCAGATTTAATGAGGGAATTGGGGCTGTTACAGCCTGGGTACCCAACAGGTTGCAGTGAAGTTTAATTTGTTGATTGCAGACTAGTCACCACCGCTTTTCCTCTCCCCTTCTCACTGATTGTTGGCGGTCCTCCATTCCCCCTTATCCTTTTCCTCCACACTGCCTCCACCTGGCATGATTGGTCAATTCAGAGGTATCAGATGAGAAACTGAGTTGCCTGTCACTCCGAAAGGATGGGCATCATTGTTCTGGATGAGAGATAAAGATACCAGGGTCTTGAAGCGGTGATCATGAAAGAGGTGGGGAGGAAGCTGAGCTGGGCCTGCACCCCAACCCAAGGCTGGAGATGCAGGAGGAAACAGAAAGGAAGCAGAAAAGAAGACTCATCTACTTCCATTCCCTCCCATCTACCCTGTGTGTACATGCAAGTGCAAGTGAATGCTGGAGGCCCTAGCTATGAGACTGTTATGAGGTTTAAACTGAGAATGGACTTGAGATACCCAAGTATACAGGGATGGTGCTAACAGCAGACTAGGATTTGGGAACCTGGGATTTTGTTCCAGATTTTACGGACAGTTTTCTGTGCAGCGGGGTGAGGGTGGGGTGGAGGAGAAGGCTGGGGGTGGTATCCAATATTCTGTGAGTGACCATCCTGCAGGCTGCCCTGTGCCTGAGGTGGGGCCCAGCTGGTAGAGGGAGTGGTGTAGGCTAGGGAGTGGGGAACGTTTCATTCTTAAATAGCTGTCACTGAAAAGCACTTACACACAAAAAGACATTTCTGCTGGACCAATATTTTCTCTAACTGTCATGTTTCTCTATCTTAGAAAGGAAAGAAGGAAGGAAGGAAGGAAGGAAGGAAGGAAGGAAGGAAGGAAGGAAGGAAGGAAGGAAGGAAAAAAGGAAAGAAAAATAGTAATGTGCACTGGGCTTGTAAAGGGCTGTTTTCCCAAAGGTAATTATGTAAACAAGCCTATCTCAGTAGCTTGCAACCATGGCAAGTGTAGCTGTGCTTTTGTCTCAGTGTCTGAGAGGCAGAATTTATTGCATGTGACCGGAGGGTGGGAGGGGAGTGGCTGGCAGTGTACCATAGGCCCGTTGACCCATGCATCTGTTGCTGGGGAGACCCGGCAGTTCTGCTGGTCTGGGAGCTCATGACCTTAGGTGATGGTGTGCACTGGGGTTGCAGCAAGGCCTCTATCCCTAGGAGCTAAGCTATGGAATGAAATGAGCAAAATCTTAGCCGTGATGACAATATTTGTATTAACCTGGCCATTGTACTTGAGACATTCAAATACCCGTTGCAGGAAGGATTTGGGCATGGCGAGGTCGCCGTTTTGGCCCAGGGCACAGAGCTAACACATGAGTAGATGGAGAAGCGTGTGGTGTGGTTGTGGGAGGGAGATCCTTCAGGAAACGATATTAATAATTCTGTATTTTCCTACCATTTGGGCCTGCAGCTGCTTTTGCAGTGTTAGGGCAAACAGAGCCGAAGCTCAGTATAATTGGTTTGAAGGTACCACAAATTCCCTGAATAAAGAGAGACAGTGTGTCCTACATTTATAAAAACAAACCACTTCCAAACAGGGGGACAGTCTGGCAACATAAAGCCCAAATTACAGTCTTTCAGTAAGTGCCCCCCTGGTGATTTCCAAAGGCTTTTCCAGCTCTTTTCTCTCTGTTTTGAGTCTCTACCTTATTCTTTATTGGCTCACTCATTCAACAAAGATTTCTGGCACATTCCAGTGATCTCTGACCATGGCTAACGGAGGCGTTTCCGCCTTGGCACATAACCTTTCTCCAGGTGTCTTGTGCTTCTCATGAGCCTGGTGACCAGAGCAGGATGGCTTGTGAGGGTTCCTTCTCTCTGTTTCTTTCTGTTGCGACTATTTACCTACATTTTGGGCATTTTGGACAACAAAGAAAATTGGATAATTTATAGATTAGAGAGAGATAAGAATTCTTTCAGAAATTATAATTCTTCACATTTGGACAATGCTTTCACATAATAAAACACTGCAGTCCTCTCGTTATGTCTGTGTTATGTCTGAGCATTCAACCGCAGCCTCCCAGAGCTCCTGATGAGATGGGTCTCCTGGATGTCATGGTGAATGGGAGGTACAGCGTGGTACAGTCACGTCATGACCCGACTCCTTAAGCTTTAGAGATTAAAAGGAGCATTGGGGTAGGCCTGGAAGCAACTATAAGAGGTGTGTGTATGTTTTAGGCCTCCAAAATTAGAATGAGAGGTAGAGTCTGGGATGAAATAATTACAACTGGCTTTCATTTGGTGTAATGGTGGTCCAGGGCTGCTGAGAGGAGTCTGTGTTAAACATTCTATTCATTTGGTCATTTGGTGCAAAGAAGAGCTTAAGTTTACTACTGGTTCGTACCTCAGGGGTATTAACTGCTGTGAGGGGCCTGTAGGTGGTTTAGTAGGTCATTTATTTCCCTCTTGTTAAGCAGGGAAGCTACACTACCAGCCCCTCCTCGCTATGCTGTGCCCTGGCATCTGTGTGTCTAGCATCTGTGGGTTGTGCCCAGCTCCCCATCTGTTCCAGAACTCAGGAAACTGCACTTATATGCAGTGAGAAAAGGATGGAGGAAGAGAAGTGCAGTAAATGCTGCGACAAAATCCCAAGGGGAGAACCCACTTCTCAGGGTCTCTGGGGTGTGATCCATGGGCACCTAATCTGCCAGAAAAACTGGCATGTTAGCCGTGATGGACCCAGAGAACATGGCCCAGAAAGCCCTTTGTGATCACACATAGTACAGCCACCTGCCCAAGGTGCATCTGGAAACCAGGTTGTATTTAGGGGATTCTATCAGGCCTCTGCTGCCCCACACATAAATGCAGAGCAGACCTCACAGTTCTGGCCATAGTCCTCTGGAGAATCCAGAGTCCCCTGAGGTGGGGAGAAATGAGGGAGGTTGGCACGTGCTGCCACCTTGCACTTGTAAGTTCAAGGGTTTTGCTGTGCAGAGTGTCTTTCCTGCTGTCCTATCTCGCCCTGCTCCCCTCCTCTGCCATCAGGATTCAGCAGAATGCCCTAAAATCAAGAGGAGGGGTGTGGCCTGCCCTGGCTGAGTGGTACTGATGGAAGCTTTGTTTTGTAACCCCTAGGTCTTGAAGATGGCATAGTAATACAGGCATCTTCCAATGACCACGAGCACCTGTACCCGTGGGTGCCCGGGCCAGTGGCATCGTGTGGAGCTGAAGGGAAGTGTCTGCTCCTGTCCGGAAACCGCTCTCTCTCCTAATTCATGAGCCAGCAGGATGCGGTCGCTGCACTTTCAGAACGACTTCTCATAGCTGCGTACAAAGGCCAAGCGGAGAATGTGGTTCAGCTCATCAACAAGGGTGCCAAGGTAGCAGTTACCAAGGTAACAAGAGGGGAAAAAAATGCTTTAGCCATCCCTGGGAAAAAGCATACCTCTTAACTGTTGTCTACAAAACTGTTATGTTCGGTACACAGCTTTCAAAGAATTGGCCTTTTTCTTTTTTTTTTCTTTTTTTTCCCCCAGTGATTGAGGCTTGGGGAAAAGGAAGGGGGATTAAAAATGCTTTCGTTGAGATCTTTCAAATGGAGTAACTTGTAATTAGCATTTGACAGTCTTGAAAATCACAGTGTGGCTTTTTCTCACCTACTTCTTCAGCCAAATGGACAGGAGAGCTCTCTGAAGAAGTTGGGACACAAAAGCTTATTAGGTAGAGTAATTGTGCCATAATCACGTTAGACAGGCCTCCTGGGGAGGCGGACCACCCTGTGGATGGGGCAGCCCTCTGCTATGCAGAACCTCACTGTCTCTGTCTGTACAAGGGCTGAAGGGTAGTTTTGTAGCAAAGCTGAGTTTAGAGAGACTCTGCACAGTTAGGTGACACATTTAAATACACAGACAAAATAACGCCAATGGCAAACACTCATCCAGCACTTAGTATTGCTCTAAGCACTTTACAGTCCTCTAGAAGACATTCTCTTTTCATCTCCACTTTAGAGATGAGGAAACGGAGGCACAGGGCGACTTAAGTAGCTTGCCCAGAGTCCCTCAGCTGCTGAGTGGCAGAACTGCAACTTGTACACACAGAGTGGCTCCAAAGCCTACCCTCCAGACCACTCCAGAGAGAGCTATGGAAAGAAGCAAAGTTTAATTTTTAAGTAGTAATATTTGATAACTTCTGGCCTCCTATGGCAAAGATTGGCTTGCTCACATTTTTAGTGACTCATATGTAGTCTCTGTATTTTGTATTTTCAATGTGTGTTCTTTCCAGCACTTCCAAGCAATTAACTCAATGCTGATACTGTCTACCAGGAGATAGCATCAGATTTCGTACGTTTAAGGGCTCAGTTCCACAAGGCTGCCTCCACCCCTTCAGAGGCCAGTCGCAAGTCTAGGCTGTCACCTTTGCTTCTGACTGACTGGCTATAAATCACAGTCCCATGACCCCCTCTTTGGGTTGGATTAATTTATTAGAGCAACTCACAAAAAACATTTTGCTTACCAGATTACTGGTTTAGTATAAAAAGGATATAACTGAAGAACAGCCAGATGACGGGATGCATAGGGCAGGGTATGGAGAAAGGGCACAGAGCTTCCATGGTCTCGGAGCACACCACCCTCCAAGCACCTTCCTGAGTTCACCAACCTAGACGTTCTCTGAACCTGTCCTCCGGTTTTTTATGAAGTTTTCATTACATAGACATGATTGACTAAACATTGGCCATTAGTGATTGATTCACTCTCCAACCTCTCTCCTATCCCTGAAACTGGAAGTTTCAACCCTCAATGTATGGTTGGTTTCCTTGGCAACCATCCCCCATCTTTAAGGGCTCTCCAAAAGTTACCTCATTATCATAAATGCAGGTGAAGTTGAAAGGGGTTTGTTGTGAATAACATATTCCTTTCATCTTTTTGGCTCTGGAGCTATTTCAAGAACTGATGACAAAAGATCAACTAAACAAAAGATGCTCCTGTTGCTCTTATCACTCAGGGAATTCCCAGGGTTCAGAGAGCTGTAAGCCAGGAAAGAGACTAAGAGCAAATATGTGTTTCTTCTTATAAATTAAAATATCACAACGGTGGTCTCTAAAGAGAGAAAGTCTTAGGCCTAACAGTATTCTACACATATGTGGTGACTAGGTTGCTAGGTTGTATGGAATTTAGGGTAACAGGAAGCTTAACTTAGACCCCTCTGTGACCTACCCACAGTGCTTCAGGGCCAGGTAGTCACAAATAGGAGAAAGGGTGTGGACTGTAGTTAGGGTGTATGCTCACCCATTTTAACTCTGCTATCTTTGTTAATTGTACAGTTGCTTAACTTCTTAACTTCTTATCTGTAAAAAGAGGATTTAATACCAACTTTTCAGGATTGTTATAATAATAACTTATTAAAGCACATAGTTTACAATCTCCAAGTTCTTTTTTAAAAATAGACTTCATCATTTGCTTTTTAAAAAACTGCTTTATTGAGGTATAACTTAACGTGCCAGAAAAATTAATCTATTTTAAATATAAAATTCAATGATTTTTTAATGTATTTACAGAGTTGTGCACCTATCAGCATATTCAAATTTTATTTATCACTCTAATAAGAAATTTCATTTCTATTACCCCAAGAAATTCCATAAACCTTTAGCTGTCATTCCCATTCCCACTCCCAGCTCCTGGCAACCATTAGTCTGCTTTCTGTCTATATAAATTTCCCTTTGCTGGGCATTTCATATAAATGGAATCATATACTGTGTGGTCTTTTCTGGCAGGCATTTTTCACTTAGCCTAATGTTTTCAGGGTTCATCTATGTTGCAGCATGCATCAATACTCCATTCTTTTTTACTGCAGTATAGTATCCCACTGTATAGGTATACCACATTTTGTTTATCCAGTCATCAGTTGATGAACATTTTGGGTTGTTTCCAGTTTAGAACTATTATGAACATTGCTGCTATGAACATTTGTGTCCAGTTTTCGTGTACAGTTTTTGTGTGGACATATGTTTTCATTTCTCTGGGTAGATACCAAGGAGTGGAATTACTGGGTCCCATGGTAAATTTATGTTTAACATTTTAATGAACTGCCAAGATCCAGATTGGTTGCACAATTATACAGCAATGAATGAGGGTGCCAACAAGCCTCATCAGTGCTTGTTATTGTCTATCTTTTTTTAAAACACAATTTGCTTTTTAATAGTTATTTTTATCAAAATAATGCATTCATATAGGAGCTTCAAGAGTGTAAGTTTAAATACTGCTGAAGGAGTCTGGGGTCTCTCCCAGAGCAGAGTGATCTGTCCTCTCAGCATGTCTGGGCCAAAGCCTCCACGAAGGGCAGGACTTGACAAAAAGGCAACTCTGAAGCTCTAGTTTGTGTCGAACCCATCCTCAAGGTTCATCTATCCCCACTGGTCTGCGAATGACTAAAGGAAAAGGAAGAAGATTCAAATTCAAAGAATCAGAAAGAAAGTGGGATATTACTACTGACAATAAAGATTAAAAAGGAATTTATTGAATGATTGTATGCCAAAAATTAGATAACTGAGATGAAATGGACAAAGACCTTGAAAGGTACACACTACTGAAAATAACTTGAATAAAGGAAAATTTAAATATAACTGTGTCGACGTAAGAAAACAGCCAAATCTGCAGAGAATTTTTATGAGTTTATCTAAGCCAAACTGATGGCAGTTGCCAGGAAGCAAAATCTCAAAGGACTGAGAAAATGCTCCAGAGCATGGCAGTTCTGCAGGTTGTATATTAGAACAAAAGGAGGAGGTGTAAGGAGGGTGACATGAAGTCCATTGGTGGTAGATTAAGGGCACAGGAGAAGGCAAAGCAGGAAAACCTCTGGGATTGGTTTTAATAGATTTAATATGTGGTCAGATTTAACAAGTGAAATGGTTGAATTAGTAAACCTCAAACTACCCACAAAGTAAGCCTAGGCCCAGATGTCTTCAATTTGCCAGAATTCTGTAAAGTTAGTACCAATTCTTCATATGCTTTAAAAAATAGAATGGAGACAACTGTTTACACTCATTTTCTGAGCCCAGTACTACTCTGATTCCAAAACTGCGATTATCAAAGAAAAAAAACCTAACACATCTGTTTCTACGTGACTATGGATGCAAAAGCCCAAACAAATACTAGCAAACATAATGCAGCAAAATGTACAAAAAATTATACACCATGAGCAAGTGGGATTTATTCAAGGGCTAAAAAGTTGTGTTAACATCTCAAAATGAGATCAGTAGAGTAAAAAGCAAAAATGCCAAGATCATCCTAATACAGTCAAAGAAAATAATTGATAAAATCCAATACACTTTCAGAATTAAAATACTCAGCACACCCAGAAGAGGTAGAAGTCTCCAAACTTCATTATGAGCATCTGTGGAATCCCACAGCTAATATTATATTTAATGGTGAAAGATTGAATGCTTTTCCTTGAGGTTAAGGAACAAATTATGTCTATTGTTACTTCTATTCAACAGTTTACTACACATGTTAGCTAGAACCTTTAGTCCAGAAAATAAAATGTGTGCATATTGCTTATGAAGATATAAAACTATCTTTACTTCCAGATAAGGTACCTTGTGTACAGAAATTTCTAAGGAACTCACTTTAAAAAAAAAAACAACACTATTGGAACTAATAATTGAATTTGGCAAGGTTGTAGGATTCAAGATTGAAATATAAAAATCAATTGTATTTCCGTATACTTGGAATGAACAAACTGATAATAAAATTAAGAAAAGGAATGCATTTACAATAGAATTGAAAGGAATAAAATATTTAAATTAACAAAAGTATAAAACATATTCCAAAAACTATCAGACATTGTCAAAGGAAATGAATAAATGCATAAATGAATAGAAAAGCATCCCAATTCTGTGGATCAGAAGACTTCGCATTGTCAAATGGCACTTCAGTGTAACACCTATTCTTGGTTCCAGCTGTAATCTTTGTAGAAATTGGCAAGCAGTGTGGGATTGCAAATGAACCAGAATTATCAAACCATTCTTGAAAAAGTAAACAAGGTAGAAGGACTAATTTATTTCAAAACTATGTACAAACCAAAAGGAATCAAGATAATGTACTGAAACAGGGATACACATACAGAACTATGGAACAGATTGGTACTTGAGAAATAAACCCATACATCTGTGATCAACTGATATTTGAAAAAGGTACCAAGAATGGGTTAAGAACATGTTTTCATATATTTTTTTTTTCATAAATAGGCGCTAGGCCAACATAACCACATGCAAAAGAAACAGGTTATACTGTATACATTATACCATATGCTATAATTTACCAGAAAAAGATCAAAGACCTAAACAGCAGACAAAACTACAACAAACTTAGGTCAAACATAGGAAAATTTTCCTGACCTTGGACTTGGCAAAAATATTATTAGAGATGACACAAAGAGCAATAATGGGGAAAAACAAGTAATTTAGACTTCATATAATTAATGAATTTTGTGCCTCGAAGGCCACCATCCAGAAAGTGAAAACACCCATTGAAACCCTTGTGCCCTATTTCTGGGAATAAAAAATAGTGTTGTTGGTATGATAAACAACATGGCTGTTGATCAAAAAATTCAGAACTGAGTTACCAATATCATCTAGCAATTCCACTTCTGGGTAATACCCCAAAGAATTGAAAACCAGGACTCAAACAGATACAGTGTCTACTCATGTTCATATTAGCATTATTCAATACAATAGCTAAAAGGTGGAAGCAACCCAAGTGTTCATCAGCAGATGAAGGGATCAAAATATTTGGCACAAACATATAATGGAATATTGTTCAGCTTTAAAAAGAAAGCAAATTCTGACACATGCTACAATATGATTGAACTTTAAGGACATTATGCTAAGTGAAATCAGCCTGTCAAAAAAGGCCAAACACTGTGTGATCACTTGTTCGAGGTATCCAGAATAGTCAAATTCACAGAGACAGAAAATAGAATGGTTATTGCTAGGAGCTGGGGTGAGAGGTGAATAAGAAGTTGTGTCTAATGGGATAGAGTTTCACTTTTACAAGATGAAATTGCAAAATGAGCTGGATTTTGGTTTTACGGTGTTGATGTCCTTTTCCCTACTGAATGACACACTTACAAATGTTGAAAATGTTAATTTTATTATGCGTAGATGTTACCACAGTTAAAAGTAAAGATTTTAAAGCAAGAGAATGAAAACCCACAGAATAACTTTGCAAATATATCAGATAAGAAACTTGTATCAAAAATATCTAAGACCTCTTATAACTTAAAGCCAAACAACTCAATTTAAAAACAGAGAAATGGTCAAGAGCACTTGAAAAAATGCTGTACTTAATTAATCATCAACAAAATGCCAAAGTGATATGAAGTCATCAATCAAAACCCCAAAGAGATACCACTTTACAACCACTAGAATAGCTAGAGTCAAAAAGTGGGATAATAACAAATGTTGCTGAGGATATATCGAGATATATGAACCCCCATACATGGATGGTGCGATATCAAATCGTGTAGCCACTATGAAAAACCATCTGGGATTTTCTCACAAATTTGAATTACAGTATGATCTGTCAATTCCATCACAGGTATATGTGCAAGAAAAATAAAAGCACATGTTGGAACAAAAGCTTATATGTGAAGTTTATAGCAAAAATATTCAGAGTAGTTAAAAAGTGGAAATAAACCAAACGTACATTAACTGATTAATAGATAATAACAAACAAATTATCCATCCGATGGAATATTATTCAGCCATGAAAATAAGTGAAGTATTGGCACACACTACAACATGATGTCTTTGAAAAAATTTTGCTGTGTCAAGAAAGTCAATCACAAAAACCATAGAGTAAAATTCTGTCACAAGAAGCCAGGAACAGGGAAGGCTGCAGAGACAAAAAATAAATTCAGGGTTGACGGGCTGGTGATTGGAGGAGGAAGATGGGAAATTTGGGAGTTACAGAAAAAGCGTAGAGGGATTCATTTATTCATTCATTCATTCATTTTCGAAGTGATGAAAAAGTTCAAGAATTGATTATGGTGATGATTTCACACATATGTGAATATACTGAAAACCATTGAATTGTACACTTTATTCACCTGTTTTGGGGATCATCCATTATCCTTCTCTTAGGGATTCCCCTTAGCACTTCTCTATATGTTGATTTTCTGTTTTCTGGACCCTAGTGTCTTTCTCTTTCTTGGTTTACTCCCTTATTATATCCTCTAGTATAGTGCTTGTCCAAGAGAACTTTCTGGAAAGGCAAAATGTCCTGTATCTGTGCTGTCTAATTTGGTAGCAACACATGGCTATGGAATACTTGAAATGCGGCTAGTGTGACTAAAGAACTGAATTTTAAATTTAATTTTAGTTAAAATTTAAATGCCGCATGTGGCAGTTGGCTACCATATTGAATAGCACAGCTCTGATGTCTTCCTGAGAATTGAACCCTGGACATTTGGTTCCAGAATCCTCACTCTTAACCACCATGTTTCACCTGTGTGGTTTATAACTTTGGATTGTGAACTTCCTGTAGGCTGCTGCTTATTAGAGCATCTTCCTTGGCATCTTCCACATAGTAGATAGAATTTGCAAGTATTTTACTGAATAGGACCTCATATGCCCAGCTACTTTAATAAAGCAGTATCCCAATAATGGTATTGTACATGTGTGTAACATTTTACACTCTTCAAATTATTTTCACATATGTGTTGCTTATCCCCGGAACCCTGTGAGATATACATATACAGATTTTCTTTTTAGAGTTGTGAGGATATGAATGCCCCAAAGGGGAAGAGCCTTATGCAAGCTAGGCATGGCAGAGCTAGGTCAAGAACCAGAATCTCCGGACTCCTGTGCAGATGTTCTCTCGGTTTTATAAGAGGCCTCAGATAAAGGCAGCTTCTTCTGTCCTCATGGGGATTTTACTTAGTAGCTAATAGTATGTGGCTGTGGTAACTTATCCACCAACAGGGGTGGTGTTGTCATGCACAGAACAAGTAATCAGAGATAATAGGGTTGGGAACAGGGAATTGGTATAGGAACTACACATAAAATATTTTAATTTGTTTTAAGAGAAAGGCTCACTAAGAATTCTGTTAGTCCATTTGCGTAATTTTCATATTAAGACCAATTATTTTCATATGTATTGACCCACACACTTTCAGTTAGAACACATTCAATTAGTAATCTGACAAGGACACTGCGTATCTTGAGAAATCGGACATACTCCTGGAGTAAATTTCCTGGCTGTTAGAGATGGAAATTCAGAATCTCCCAGTAATTTGTCTCCTGAACCTCTCACTTCTCTGCCACTACTCTCACCAAAGTCACCCATTATTTCACTCATCCAGCAGGTATTAATTGAACACCTGCTTTGTACCAGTGAATAATACAGGGGGGAAAAGTCTTGGCCCTTGTAGAGCTTGTGTTCTGCTGGGAAGGCTGACTACGATTTGAGTCTTGCCTGCCCTTCCTTCCCCAAATCTCTTCTTGGCTCCTCGATGCTCCTAGTTTGCTTTTCCAAAGGCGCCTTCTCCATCTCCTTTTGCTTTCCCTGCCTCTAAAGCCGGTTTTCATCAGGGTTCTAAGCCCTCATTTGCTCTCACTCTGACACCCACCGCTGACCATACCACCTACCGCGGTCACCATGCTGCCCTGCCGGCTTGGCTTTATCACCTGACCCGTGTGTGGAGCTGCCTTCATGGGCATCTTTATCTGAATGATCCACAGGTACTTCACAGATACTGCAAATCTAAATGCCCAGGACTAAACATGAATATGCCCTTCCTGAAATCCAGTTCTCTTCTCATGTACTCTATTAACGGATAGCACCCCCATTTACACAGTCCCTCAAGTAGAAGTCCAAAGCCATCCTTCCTTCTTTGACTTCTCCACATCCCTCCATTTACATATCTTTCAGTGACCCAGTGCAGCTCATTCTGCCTCTTCATGTTCTCTACTCTGTGCCTTTCTAAGTGCCCTCAGGGGTACTTCTTAAGATGTTTGATACTAAAACAGAAAAATGAGATTTTTTTTTTTACAAGAAATCCTTAGTCTTATAAGAACCAGGCTTTGGTTTTATATGAATACATGCTTTTCATAGTCACCTCACATTTTAGTAATATATCTTTGCATACATGAGCTTAATATTATTACCTTCATACCATTAGATATTTTGCCATCTGGTTAAGCCCTCTGCATGGCTCTTTAATACCAACCATATAACGTTCTATTTTATTTATTTAAATTAAATTTATTTATTTATTTTTTATGGTGACATTGGTTAACGAAATCCAATAAGTTCTAGCTGTACACTTTAACAGTAAGGCAATATATATATATATATATATATTTACACTGTGTGTTTACCTCCCATAGTTAGATTTCTTTCTGTTACCGCATATTTGACCCCTTGTACCCCATCTACCTCTCCTCTCCTCCCTTGACCATATAGCTGGAGTTGAGAGCTTCTAGGAACCTGCAGGTAGAGTATATTTTCATTGAACTTTTAGGAAGCTGGCCTTTGGGATGTTTCACTGCAGCTTTTGTTTTCTCCAAAAGCAACCAAAGGTTATTTGATGCAGTTTTAGTTAAGAAGGAAAATGAAGGTTCATTCATAAAATTAACGTTGATCAAATCTCTATTGATAATATACCATTGCACCCTGAGTCATGACATAGAGATTTAGATTATTTAGAACTACAGACCATGGCCTCAAGGAGCTTGTTCATAGAGAGTGCACCACAGAGTGGGCAGGTAGAAAACTCAGGAGGTGGCAACATAGGGAGCACATTATGGAGGTAGGGAAGGAGCGGAGGGAAGCAAGAAAATAAAAGGGAACTAAAGACCATATACAGATTTTCACAGTGTCATATATGTCTAATTTATGTAAATGTATACATTTGCATACATATTTATGTACAAAGAAATTGGGAGAGTTAAACTTATATTGACCAGTTATATTCATTGATAAATGAAAAAGCAAGTAGCAAGTGTTGGATACAGTATGATATATTTTGGCTAATAAATCCACTTTAGAGCAAACATACTCTTATATTTGTGTGAGCAAGGATAACTGTGTAGAAAATATGAAACTGTTAACATTGGTTACCTGGTGGGAAAGATGATTAGCTTTGCTTTCATAAATTTTTCCATTGTATTGTTCCACTTAGTAAAATAAGCATATATTACTTCAGTAATTTACCAAACATAAAATGAAGTCTAAGAAAATATATTGAGTGCCTATACCAGCACTGGGCCAGTGCTCTGCATATACTAGCTCATTAGAATTCTCATAACAGCTCTAAGAAGCCTGCTCTGATCTCTGCAATAACAGTAATGAAAAGGAGATGCTGAGCAGGAAGGAACTGGACCAAGGCCAGTTAAGTGGGAGATGGTAGACCTGGGAGAGAACCAGCCCTGTGTGACTCTGAAGCCCACACTTAGGACACTTACCCTGTCCCTCCAAGTAGCACAACCCCCTACCACTCTTTCCAGCTCCTCCTCCCCATCAGTGCACACAGAGAAAGAGGCTTTCCTATGGAGGGACTTTTCTCCTCCCCTCATCTCCCACCTTACCGCATGCACACCGTTCCCAGAGTTTTGTAACAACTTCAGAAACTCTCAGCAATAGGCAATGAGGTATAGAGGGTATGAACATGGACACGGAAGCCAGACTGCCTTGGGTTTAAATGCCAGCGTATTTACCAGCTCCATGACCCTGGGGAAGTTAATTTCTCTGTGCCTCATCTCTAAAATGAGGATTAAGGGGTGGGGGAGGAGGGGAGAGGTCAATGGGGTAAAGAGGGCCAAATATAGGGGTAGGGAGAGGGTAAAGGAGATCAAATATATGGTAGCTGAAAGAAACTGGACATTGGGTGGTAATCACACAATAGAATATATAGTGTCAAATTATAATGTACACCTCAAAATTATATACTTGTATTAACCAATGTTACCTAAATAAATAAATAAATAATAAAATGAGGATTAAATAATACTAACTACCTCCTTGGGTTGTGTAAGCACTAACTGAATCAATATGTGCAAAGTACTTAGAACAGTACTTAGCACATAGTAGGTGTTGCACGTGGTAGCCATTTCGAGGAGATCTTGATAATGCAACAATGACCATCTCATCATCTGAGAGTTGTGGTCCAAGTAGAGGTCTTGAGTAGAGGACCAAAGTCATTCAGTGTCCTCATCTGAAAAATCAGGATAGTTCCCACCTATTGGGATTGCAGTGATTAAATGAAATGACAACTCTTTAGCATAGCATTCAGCATTTAATAGTGACTACTATAGGCTTTCTTCGTAGAAACTGAGAAGCAGATTCTAAAATTTATATGAAAATGCAAAGGATCTAGAATAATCAAAGCATTTCGAAGAAGAAAGTTAAAGGACTTTTCCTACTTGATTTCTAGACTCACTCTAAAACCACAGTAATCAAGACAGGGTGTAATAGGTGTAAAGACAGACAATTGGATCAAGAGAACAGAATAGGAAGTCCTCAAATAGACCTATATATATGTGATTAATTGATTTTTGACAGAGGTGCTAAGGCAATTTAGTGAAGGAAAGAATAGTATTTTCAACAAATGGTGCTAGAACAATTGGACATCTATATGCAAAAAAGTGAATGTATTATACCATGTATAAGTGTTAACTCAAAATGGATCATAGACATAAATGTAGGAACTAAAACTGTAAAAATTCTAGAAGAGGATAAAATCTTTGCAATCTTACATGATGTTTAATTTTACATTTCGACTTGTCTAGGCTACATGCCCAGGTATTTGGCCAAACATTATTTTAGATGTTTTTGTTAATGTATTTTTTAGAAGAGATTAACATTTAAATCAGTAGACTTTGAGTTAGGCAGATTATCTTCCATAATGTGGTAGGCCTTGTCCAATCAGTTGAAGGCCTTAAGAGAAAAAGACTGACCTCCTCGGAGGAAGTGAGGATTCTGACTCCAGACTGCCTTTGAGCTTGAACTGTGACATCACCTTTCCCTGGGTCTCTAGCCTGCCAGCCTACCCTACAAACTTTGGACTTGTCAAGTGTCCACAGTTGGCATGAGTCATTTCCTTAAAGTAAATCTCATTCAACTCAAACAGCTGAACTGATAAACATATTGGGAAATATTATTCAGTAATAGAAAAGAATTATGTATTTGAATGTATTTGAATGTCAAAGCATTATGTATTTGAAGCCAGATACAATATGATATTCTAGAAGAGTAGTCAAAACGATAGGAACAGAAAATAGATAAATGGTTGCTAGAAGCCATTGATGATGGGAAGGGATTGACCTATAAAAAAGCAGGATGGAATTTTGGGGCGGTGGGAGAATGAAAATTTTCTCTATTTTGCTTGTGGTAGTGGTTTTGTATGATTGTATACATTTATCCAAACCCATCATAGTCAATATTTTAAATGGGGGAATTTTATTGAATATAAATTATAGCTTGATTTTTAAAAATGTCTGTTCTGAATAGAATAATTGGTATAGATAAGGAAATCTACTTAAGGAGGTTCACTAACTTCATTCCAGCAATTTACAGGTTGTTTTCGGTCCTGTGGAGCCTTCACATCATGTCTCCCCAGTCTAGTGAATGACTATGCCCCAGTTCCAAGTGTGACACGTGATAGTATTTGCAGAAATGAAGAACATGCGGGGTTGGAAAATATTTTCTGGCAGCTGTTCCTTAGAGAAGGCTGGAGTTAGTTAAATGATGTAAGTTTGGGGCCTCAAGAAACACAGCAGATGAGGCTCTGCATGCAGGTCCCTCCTTCTCCTACTACAGCGTGGGCTTCCTGCTCTTTTGCATCTGGGCAAATTTCCAGGGGTATCTTCAGGGCTGGCCTCCCCAGGGGTGTCGGGGGTGGGGAGCCCTGGAAACCAAGGGTTTTTGTGGTTCATTTGCTTTGTTGTTGATCCTGTGGATGTGTATTTAATATTAGGACCTACTAGAATGGTGTGGGCCTGCGCTCGTGTTTGCCAGCTTGTTGGTCTGTAGTCCTTTCCCGAAAGCTGCCAGTCCCCAGGACTGGGCCGTGGGAGTAATACATGCCTATGAGGTTGCTGGTCAAGTGAAAATGTTCACTTGAGAGAATGTGTTATATGTGGTATGCTTCTTCCAGAAAACTACACATTTGTTTAAAAAATTTAAAAAATCAAAAAATTTTGAACAGGTAATACAATCACATGGTTCTAATATAGAAGGTATAAAAGGTTAGGTCTCCTACCTGTCTCCCAACCACTCATTGTCTCCTTCCCTGAAGGCAATCTGTTTTACCTGTTTCTTGCATTTTTTTCCTGAGATAGTCCATGCATATATGTGCAAACAATGTGTCTATGTTTCCTCACAAGTTGTTTTTATATAAGTTGTAGGATATGACATATACCCTTCTTCACTTTGCTTTATTCAATGAACCATACTTGGTTTCACCTATCTGCTATTGATGGACATTTAGATTATGTTAATCATCTGTTCTTAGAAATTATGCTGCAGTGACTATCCCTGAGGTCTTATTGCAGCGTGGTCATATGTGTGGGACAGATTTCTTTAAGTGGCACTGCTGGGTCGGGGCATGCATCCTTATAATTTTGACAGCTGCAGAGCAGAACTGCTCTGCATAAAGGTTATGTCGGTGTACGCTCCTCCAGCAGAGTGAGAGAGGCCTGTGAGGACTGACCTTGAGGCACACTGTGACTGGTGGTTTACTGGGCTCTCCTTCCTGACCGCTCCCTCCTCCCTCTTCTTAACTCATGCTGCCTTTCTAGCATTCTCTCCAGGAGCTTTATGCTACAGCTAATTTGACCTTTATTTAGCCTTTGTTCCTCTCTATTTTGACATGAGTTCCATAGAGTTTTCTCTTTTTCACCTGTTCTGGGTTGTATCTAGGGCCAGCTGCCTGGGAGAAAAGCAAGGGAGTGGCTGACGGGAGGGGAGTGGCGGATCCTCCACACCTTTCCTCCCTGCCCCACCCTCCACTCACAGCTGGAAAACAGGGATTCCGCCCAAAGGTACATTTACTTGTAAGTACCCTGGTGTTTTCTCATCTCCACAGTGAGGGCTGGAGCCTGTGCAGTGCTGATGCCATCATCCCCTGGTCCTGCTCCCAGCTAGTAGATCTATAGTGGAGATGATGAGGATACACAGTTACGTGTCAGGTTAAGCGGAAAATCAGCTTTCTATTCTACAGTAACTAAAAGCATTGCCCTGTGGGAAGAAAATCTCAACTGGGTAAATTTAGGCCTTTGCAGATTATCTTCAGAAATCATCAAGGAAATTTGACATATGGTGGTAATTCTGAGAAAGAGCTATAAAGTAAACACATATTAAGATTTTATTTAACCAGTTAGCATGGAAACCAGTAAGATGTTACACTTGGTTTAAAGGAGAATTCAAATAATTACAAATATGTAGGCCATCAGGAAATGCAGGTAAATAGCTTATTAAATGTAAAACTGGGCAATATACACTGAATCTCTGCTGGTCACAATTTATTTGCATTACTCTCAGTGTTCTAAGACTTACAGGGTTGTGAAATAGCTCAAAGACATGAAAGGAAATGAGATAATCTGCAAGTGCATTGTGCATGAGACAGGACACTAGTCCTCTCTCTCTCGCTCTCTCTCTCTCTCTCTCTCTCTCTCTCTCTCTCTCTCTCTCTGTTATCCATCTCTTATCCATTTTAAAATTTATTTTTTAAAAGTTATTGTAAAATTACCTAACAGAATTTGCCATTTTGACCTTGTATAAGTGTACAGTTAGTTCAGTGGCATTAAGTACATTCACATTGTTGTGAAACCATCAGCAACATTCATCTCTAAAACTCTTTTCATCCTCTGAAACTCTATACCCTTTAAACACTCCCCCTTTTCACCTCACCTAGTCCATAGCAGCCACCATTCCACTTTCTGTTGCTATGAATGTCGCTCATTTAAAAAAATCTTTCCCAATTTTTCCTTAACAAGAGTAGAGACAGTGAATCACATTTACCATCTTTGTGACTGTGGGCAAGTTATTAGCCACCTTGAGCCTGGATTTCCTCTGTAAAATCAGCATAGCAACACCTGCCTCAAGGATTTGTTGTGAGGATTAAATGAGGTAATCCATGCAGAGTGCTTAAGTACAGTGTAATAAAGATGTAGAAGGAGCTCAGTGGATGATAGTTATTATCATAATTACTGTTTTCTCACTTGAGTTCATGCTCCTCAGAGGCACATTAGGTCAGGGGTCCTCTGTATTGACTGTACATGGGATCACCTGGAAAGCCTTAAAAATGCTGATGTCCTGGTCCCACACCTACAGGTTCCAATTTAATTTGTCTGGGGTGTAGCTTGGGCTTGGGGGTTTTCAGAGCTCTGGGTGACCCTAATGAGCCGCCAGGTGGAGAACTGCTCGCTGCTCCAGGTATTTATCTTTGATGTCTCAGAGCCTGCGTGTGAGGTGGGACAACATTCTGTTGAGCAAGGGCCAAGTCAGTGGTTACACATCTGGAAGTCTTGGCTCTTTGTAGAACACCACAAAATATTGATAATTCAAACTAGAAACAAATTTACTAGCAGGAAATACATGTCTGAAGTATGAGAAGATAGATGCCTGCTGTGATTATTGTGCGGTTTGCCTATGAGACAACGCATGGAAAATTATTGGGTCAATACTAGGAAAGTCTCAATAAATGTTAACTCATTATGATGAGGATGTTAATTAGGCAGGCAGCACTGTGACTGGGCGTTTTCTATCAAAGGCAGGGAGGCACCCCAGGAGGAGTCTTTTGAAAGAAGGAGAGGTAGCCCCCAGTAGGAGAGGGACAATGTAAGAACTGGTGTTGTGCAGGTCAGACATGAACCCCTGCCTGGGCCTGTGGGGAGGCATGCTGTAATTGGGGAGAACAAGCCTCAAAACAGGATAGATCCTCAAAAGTGACTCAAGCTTCTGAGGAGAGGCTGCTGAGGTTGCTTGGAATGGAAGATGCAGAATTGGCCCTGAGTCTTTCTGAGCTGCTCTGTCCTCCCCCTCAACTGCCTCTCAAGAATTCTTAGGAGTGGTCCCTTGCTCTACAGGGCCTCTTCTGTTTCCCTCTTGCGTGTTTACAGTGATGTTCAGTGGGGGTGGAAGCAGGCTCCAAGCAGGCCTGGTGGGTGTGTTGGCCCAGAGGCCCTGCCAACCCCTGGCTGTTCAGTCAGCAAGTCACCCACCATTCCCTGATCTTGTGGTCTGTGTGGTTGGCACTCTGTTGCCTGAGCAGTATGCACTTAAATTTGAAACTTCTAACTACACAGCTGAGTATGTTATAACGTAGATTACTGTGCTGGCAAACCCCTCCTAGAGTCATATATTTTTTAGTAGGCCCTAACTACTCTAGAGGAGACATTGTAATGAGTGGCACAGCTGAGTGTCAGCATTTTAAAATCCTAAATACGTACCTGTATCGTACCTGTATCTTTTCCGAAAGAAATGCCTTGGAAGATTACTGGTTTCCTTCCAAGCCAGTAATCGGCCTGTTCTAAGACTTCTGAAGCATCATCATCTAATCTACATTATTCTAGGTGTGCTGTGAATGAAGCCACCAAAGAGGAAAGGACCTTTAAAAGCTTGTGAATTACCCACTGGGGCCTCTGCTCGGATGCCAATGCAGGTGGTCTGCTGGTGAATTACTCTAAGTCCCTTATTAGTTTCTTTTTTAAGCTATAATGACTTAGATTTCAGAAAATAAAGTAAGCCTGAAACTTGTTTGGAAATTGAAAATTCTTTCTCACAGTCCTATCAGTTTGTTTCCAATGAGAATTGGCTGTTGTATGTTTAGGTTGTTATAAACCAAAGATCTGGGGCAGATGAGTGAGGAGGTGGTTTTCTTTTAGTCTATGTTTTTGTCGAATTGAGCATTGTGTAAATTAGACACCATAAGCAAGTGAAATTTATCCCGTTTGCAGCACTGGTTCAACATCAATCAATGTAATCCCTCTATCAACAGCTGTTTTAGTCTTCTTGGGCTGCTATACAAAATACCATAGTCTGTGTGGCTTAAACAACAGGAATTTATTTCTTACAGTTGTTAGAGGCTGGGAAGTCCAAGGTCAATGTGCCAGCAGATTTGTTCCTGTGAGGGCCCTCTTCCTGGTTTACAGACAGTGGTCTTCTCACTGTTCACAGTGATGGAGAGAGTGAGAGCTCTGGTCTCTCTTCCTCTATTCATAAGGACTAATCCTATCGTGGGTGACTTACATTCATGACATCATTTAGCCCCGATTACTTCCCATAGGATTCCTGTCTTCAGATACTATCATGTTGGGGATTAGAGCTTCAACATATGAATTTTGAGGACACAAACATTTTGTCTATAATGAAAGGTTGAATAAGAAAAATTATATGATGCCAACAGATGCAGAAAAAGCATTTGATGAAATCTAACACTCATTTGTGGTTTAAAAACTCAACAAACTAAGAATTGAGAACTTTCTCAACATGATAAAAGAGTATCTATAAAAAAACCTACAGCTAATGTACTTAATGGTGGAAAATGGAATGCTTTCTTCTAAGATAAGGAATAAGACAAAGATGTCTGCTTTTACTACTTGTATTCAATGTAGTGCTACAGATTCTAGCTACCGCAACAAGGCAAGAAGAAATAAAAGTCATATGGATTGAAAAAGAATAACACTGTCCCTATTTGTAGATGACCTCATTTTCTACATAGAAAATACCAAGGAATCTATTACAAAAAAATTCCTAAAACAGGAGAGTTCAGCAAACTTGTAAGGTATAAGACTAACACACAAAAATTAGTTGCATTGCTATATACTAACTCTGAATTTGTGGAGATGGAAATTAAAAACACAATACTCTTTATTTCCAAAGGAAAGGAAATACTTTGGTATAAATTTAACAAACCATGTACAGGATCTTAAAAAATTACAAAATGCTGATGAAAGAAATCAAAGGAGGCCTAAATAACTGGAGATGCATATATATCATGTTCACAGTTAGAGGACAGCATAGTAAAGATGGTCATTCTCTCCAAACATCCAAACGTTTAGACGTTTAAGGCTATTTCTACTAAAATTCCAGCAAAGATTTTTGCACATGTACACAAGCTATTCTAAAATGTATGTGGAAAGGCACAGATCCTACAATAGGTAAAACAAAATAGAACGGGAGGAATCTTTGTACTTAATATTAAGGCAAACTATATAGTACAGTATTGGGGAGAGTATGTATTAGTGGAGGGATTGACACAGATCAATAGAACAGAATAGAGAACCCAGAAATAGACCCACACAAATACATCCTACTGCTTTTTCCCAAAGGTGCAAAAAGAACTAAAGGAACCCTCAACAAATGATTTTGGAGCAATTGGATGTTCATAAGTTAAAAAAAAATTAACTTTGACCTAGACCCACCACCTTATACAAAAATTATCTCAAAATGGGTCATGGCTTTAAATGTAAAATGTAAAATTATAAAACTTAAAAAAAATATATAGGAGAAGAGAAAATCTCAGGCTCTAGGACTAGGCAAAAAGTTAGACTTGGCACTTAAAACATAATCCATAAAGGGAAAACTTAAGAAATTACATTTCATCAGAATTTGCTCTGTGAAGAGTTGTTAAGAAGATGAAAAGACAGCCAACAGTCTGGGAGAAAGGATTTGCAAACCACATATTTGAGAAAGGATTTGTATCTAGAACATATAAAGAGCTTTCAAAATTTAACACTGAAATAACAAACAATTTTCCAATTAGAAAATGGGCAAAAGACATGAAGCGACATTTAACCAAAAAGCATGTATAGATGGCATATAAGCAAATGAAAAAATGTTCAACATCATTAAGCATTGGGAAAACGAAAATTAAAACCACAATGAAATATCATTATATCTATCAGAATGGCTAAAATAAAAAAATAGTGACTACATTAAATGCTGATAAGGATGTGGAGAAACTGGATCGCTCATATATGTTGCTGGTAGGAACGATAAATAAAATATTGTGTATAGATAAAATGGTTATGCTGCAGTAACACAATTTTTCAGCCTTAAAATGACCTATATTACTCAGCCTTAAAAGGATGAAATTCTGATACATGCTATAACATGGATGAACCTTGAAGATATTTTGCTAAGAAATAAGCCAGACACAAAAGGACAAATACTGTATGATTCCACTTACATGAAGTACCTAGAATCGGCAAATTCATAGAGACAGAAGTAGAATAGAGGTTAGCAGAGTTAAGGAGGAAGTGGGGATAAGAAGTCATTGTTTAATGGATACAGAGACTCTATGGGATGATGTAAAAGTCTGGAAATAGACAGTGGTGATGGTTGAACAACATTGTGACTATACTTAATGCCACTGAATTGTACACTTAAAAATGGTTAAAATGGTAAATTTTATGTTTTGCATACTTTACTGTAATAAATCATTCAGTCATAAAAGTGACTGAAGAAGCAGAAAATTTAAATAGTCTAATTAGAAACCTGAGTAAAGTACTAGGGCCAAATAGTTTCACATTTTAACAAAATAACAATTCCAATATTATTTAAACTATTGTGAAGCCCAGAATAAAATAGAAAGCTAGATTCGTTTCGTGATATCAGTACAAACTTAAAACCGAGACCAGGTAAATATAAATGAGAGAGAGAAAAAGAGATAGCACAAGAACTATAGATTAATCTTAATTATGAATATCAGTATAAAATTTCTTAATAACATTACTTAAAAGAATACAACAGTTATCAAAATAATATCGTGACCAAGTGGAGTCTGATCCAAGAATGCAAAAATAGTTCCATAATTCACTATACCAATAAATTAAAGGAGAGAAACACATAATTATATTAACAGCTCCTGAAAAGGCAGTGATTCCTAATAAAAACCAGAAAACAAAAGAGGACAATCCTTCTCTCCAAAATACGTGCCTCTTGTATTTTACTAGTATTATAACCATAGTTCATCATGTACTGGACCATCATGCTTTGTTATGTCAGTGTGTCAAACCACTGAAAATGTAGCTAAAACAAATCAGTAATGGGGATGGGGATGTGGTGTACATCATAGGGGATATAGTCAAAATTGTGGTAGTGTTATACGGTGTCAGATGGTTGCTGGACTTGTGGTGATAACTTCTTTAGCTATATAAATGTAGAACTGTGGTATACACCTGAACCCAATTTTGCATGTTAGCTACATTTTAATAAAAATCTTAGGAAAAATGAAATATATTCTAAACAGTTTCCTGTGAAGAGCGTGGATGCCCTTAACTGATGCTTTATCACCTAGGGACAGATGCTCTATAGGAACTAAGGGAATCCTTCATAGCCATTTAAGTTGCTTGAAATATTTCAGTCCTTCTTGATTGTGAACCTTTCTAGGAGCAAGCCCTACTCTGACAGTTACTGGATCACCTCAGAAGGAATTCGTTGTTAATTAAGCCATTATATTTGAATTCCTAACAATACATATTTCATATCATCTCTCCAAATTTATGATTATTAGGATCACCAAAGTAAGACTGAGAGAAACATTATGAGACTTTTTGGCACAGGAAACTTACCCCTTTAACAGAGAAGACTGTTGTTCTCCAGGACAGTTTCAGTACCCCTGCCCATTTGTGATTGGACTCTTGACCCTCCGTGCAGGAATTTTACATCTGCCCCCATTACATTTTGTCTTTTTAAAAATAGCCTGTTCTTCCAATCTGAGATTGTCTTGAATCCTGATTTTTGTCATCCAAGGAATTAAATCCCTTGTTGCCTCTCGTCAACTATAGTCAGACTTAAGATGTGATGTGTCAGTCATCCATACAGACAGGTAGACAAGTAAACAAAATACATTTCCAACAAGGAAAGAAAGCTCTCAAGGTTTTTTAAACTGTAACTTTTTGAAATGTAAAGTTTTATTTTTTTTCACTTTCCTTTGATCTGTGGCACTTTTCCTTTGCCCATTTTCTTCTGAATGTCTTTACAACTTTGTCTTCATTGAATCAAGCTTTAGAACTTTTGAAGTTTTTGACCCAAATCTACATGATTCCGGGAGTTGAGACTCTGGTAATACTATCCATGATAAGAGCTTTGGGGGCACCTAAAAACATTAGCAGGAGTCTTCTACCATTTAAAACCTAAATGTTAAGGGGCCAAGTCGCCAGGGTTCTAGCTATATGTAGTTCTGCCACAAATAAGATTTGAGATCTTGAAAAATCATTGAACTCCTGTCTTCCTTACTGTCCTCAACCAAATCAAAAACTCAAAGACCCTATTCAATCTGAATATTATATTGTTTCTAAAATATGTACCATTCTTATTTTACTAGTGTTACAACGTTCCTCCTTCTACATCTCTCCTATTTTCTTAATGTTACAGATAATAGACATTTGCCTCAAAAAAGACTGCACAACCCTATCTATTGTATTTCCCATGATCTCTGAAGAAAGGAATTGTTGTCATTTTGAAATTATTAAACTAATTTAACCTAAATTCTTCCTGTTAATCTGTTTTCCCTTGTGGGTCACATCTATGCCACTGCCCTCCTTGAGATGGTTAAATTGAGCTAATGGGTCTCAATTTCTTCATCTTCCTTTTACCCCGTGTATCTGTGTGACCATGGGTATAAGTATATCATTAAACAAAGATGGTGTTCAAGGAATGGCTAAGCGTGAGCACCCTTCCTTCTCACTTTGTCACTCCAGTCAGCTGCCCTGAGGAGAATCCGGCATCTCATTCATGGGCAGGCATTGTTGATCTGAAAGGCCTGCCCTTGAGCAAGGAGGGTCAGAGACACAACTAAGCTAACGAAAGGAGCTGTAACCCAACCTCTGAGTCTTGGCTAGAGTAATGAGTGACCAGGTCACTTCTCGGGGCTCCTAGGTCTCCCAGAGTCAGTGGGAGGGGAGAGTCTTTCCAGACTTATTTCTATGGGATGTGGTTCTAAAATGACCCCTGGTCCCCCACCCTGGGGTTCATCCCCTCCCTAGGGAGGTCTCTCCCTTGTAAATACCTCAGTTTACCTGCAAGTGTCGAGTAAGAAGAGTTAAGTGTCATATCTGAACACATGCTGGGAACAAAACACCCCCACTTCCTTTCAGGCTGTATTTTAAGCTAGTTAGCTTTGACTGGGCTCTCCTGTCATCCTCACTGGCAGCAAATCTTCATCTGAACAGGAATCCTTTCCCTGGAATGTTCCCTGACAGGGCCCGCCCCTCCAGGTAGGAATTGGCCTCTTCAAAGTGAGTAGCAGGGACCATTTTTTCTGTGTTCCCTTATGATCACCTGTGTATAATTCACCTGTGTATAATGGAGCACCCCACCCCACCCCCAAATGGGACTTGATGTTCTTATGCAGCAGTTCTGCCAGACATCGGGACCCACAAGGGCTCAACCTGCAGGAATAAATCAGCGCCCCAGACTAGAGCTTCAGAGTTGTTGACTTTTGTGGTTGTTGCCTGGCAACATCTCAAGGCCCTTTGCTTTTTTGTTCCCTGGAAGGGCACGGGCTCTGAGTGTCTGCCTCTCCTTGGTTGGATCAAGGGAGACGTGCAAGCCCTGCAGTGCCCTGCATCCGCCCACCCCTGCGGGTCTCAGGTATCCAGGGCAAGTTGCAAGAACCAGCACTTTTAAAGGGACCAAGGCAGGCGTTCCTAACCTCTGGCTGCACAGTAGAATCACCTGGCACTTTAAAAATGCCCACAACAGACCCTACCCTAGGCTGGTAAAATTCACCCCTTTGGAGATAAAGTTTGGGATTTAAAAAAAGATTTTTTTCAAGTGACTGTAATGTGCAACAGGGTTGAAAACCAGTTTCTGTCACTATCTCTCAAAATGTGGCCCCATACTAGCAGCATCTGCTCCTCCTGGAAACTTGTTAGGAATGCAAATTAATGTCTCCACATCAGATCTCCTGAATCAGAAACTCTGGAAGGGTGTCTGTTAACAAGCCCTCTAGCAGATTCTGCTGCCTGATAAAGTTTGAAAACCTCTGGTTTAAGGCATAATAATGCTTAAACCAAAATTATTTTATGTGACCTGTGAATATAACTGCATCAATATAATAAAAGCATCAATAGAAAAAATGTACTGAAAAAGATTAAATAAAAATGATAATAGTTTTATTGGGCGGTAGCATTACAGGTGATTTACTTTTATCTTCCAAATTTTTAGTAATGTCATTATGTTGCTTCTATACTCTTTCAAGATACCGGAAGCTCTATTCCCAGATTGTGGTGATGTGGTGTCTTAGTGTTTTGTACTGACAGGTGCAGCAGACGCCAGCATCACAAAGAATGTAGTGAGAGGGATGACTCTTGCTTGGACATGCCCAACAAGGCAGGTTTCACCTGAGAGCCTGTAGCTACTCCGAGGATAATTGCACTGGCCCCTTTTCATCTCACCCTGTGGCTCTCAGCTGGGGTCACGCATTAGAATCACCTGGGGGGAGGTTGCATTACATATGATGCCTGGGCCCCACCACAGAGTTGAATCAGAACTTCTGGAGGCAGGGCTCAGGCATCAGTATAGGTGGATCGACTGGCAAAGGGACCAGCCTCCCAGGTGATTTACATGTGCGGTGAGAACGGAAAACCTCTCTCTGTCTTTGAGATTCTAAGGAAACCAGGTTATTTCCAAGCACATTCAGAGGTCAGCATCTGGGAGTCTTGGGAACTTTCTGAGCGTGAGACACAGAGCTCCTCTGCCAGGGGACAGCCTCACCCCCACAGCACAAGCTGGCAGCAGGTAGAGTGGAAAGGGGTATCAGAGCATTGGGGCTGGGGTCTGACAGCTTAGGAGTGAATCCAGACTCGAGGCACCTGCCGTATGATATGGAACAAGTGACAGAGTCTATCCATACCTCTGTTTCTTCATCTGTAAAATGGACTTAATAATAGTGCCTACCTCATGAGGTCATTGGGAGGACTGAATACATGTAGAATTCTTAGGGTAGTGCCTACCATGTAGTAAGAGTCCTTTAAATGTTAGCTGCTCCTGTCTCTTGCTCTTGTCATTATTATTGGTCACCCTGAGCCCACCAGGGCCTAGGTTGAGTTGGGTTGAACTGGTTTTTGAGGACGACTGCGATGGGACCCAGAACAAATTGATGTTTCTAAAACGTCTTCCTCTTCTCACGCATAGTACATAGTTTTTTCTCCTATTCCCGTTTCTTCCATTGGCTGGTCCTAAGGGCATGGAGGTGAGTGAGAGCAGTTGCACCCTTGAGTCTAAGTCATTTAAAGACCCCACTAAGGATCAGTTTTGATTTGTTCTCTCACACTTAGGTTGTTCCCGCCTTTCCCATTTGTCAGGTAAGACCTTGGAGCACACCTGTGTGCTCAGCAGGAGCAGCTGTTCCCTTAATAGCTCCACGTTTATTGCTTTTCATTATAGAATGTTCTGAAAAACCAAGTGCATTTCTGCTTTCTTGCTCTCCTCCTTTGGTGTATGGTGGTGATGATGGGTGTGTGTGTGTCTATATGTCATCTAAGGGGCTTGGTCTTTTGTTAGGAAAGCTGAGGGGACAGGAGTGGACAGCTTTAGGTGCAGTGGGAAACTGGTTACTACTGCCTTGGCTACTGCTGTGCCGATGCCAGAAAAGAAGCCAGATACGTAGGTGGACACTGAACCTCCTCATAGAAGCCCCAGTGTCACTCTTGCAGTCACTCAAATGCTCATGAAACCCTCAGGATGCCTGCACCTCCTCTCAGGAGCTGTGGCATCCCAGAACTTGAAGTCGGAAGCCACCCCACACTCTCCATGTCTCTGAGGTGAAGCCTGGGACTGTGGGGTTTGCTGCAGTGTCCCTGGCAGCCTCAGCCTGCCCTGTGGTGGAGGAACACTGGAACTTGTTTAATGTGCCCTCTAGAACCACACCCCCCAGAGTCAACTTGCTTCATTTTTTCTGGAAGGCATCATCCACTCTGAGGAGGGAGGGTCACAGCCTGGTTAGGAGAAGCCCCCTCCCAGGGTGACACTCAAAATGGAATGTGGTAGTTTCCTCAAAGGAAACTGAAGTGCTGCGGGGGTGAAGAGAAGGCCAGGAACATTTCTTCTGGGAAAACTGGTGAAGGGTGTTCCCAGTAAGGAAGGTCCTTCCAGCAGAGACAGAGACTCGGAACGGACTGTGTTTCAAAAATAAAAGTGGGCGAGTGGCTCAGGACTGGCTGGTAGGTACCTTGACCCTACTGCTAGGGCCCATCTAGCTATCTGAGTGATCAGAGGTCCAAATCTTTGCCCGGGTCATTTTGCCTTAGAAAATATGTCACTAGTCTTTTTGTGAAGGCCAAGGTGTAGAGGTTTCAAGGAGGAGAGGGAACAGTTGGGGTGCTTTCTGGGCTGAGGACACATGTTAGAGGGTGGATGTTATCTCATTTATCCAATTTCATGCCCTTAGGGTGAGGAGTGGAGGCCATCTCTATTTTACAGACAAGAAAACAGGTTTAGGAGAGTGTAGTGCACAAAAAAATCACAGGTGCTGTTAGTCAGAGCTGGGATTTCAGCGAGGCTTGTCCGGCTCCAACGCCTCTGGCCTTTCCTTTCTCCGCAAAGGGGATCCTCTGCTGACTTTGGATTAGGAAGGTGCCTCAAGTCCAGGGCCATCCTGTCAGGTAACTCACAGTTTCTGAAGCACCCTGCAGATGTGACCGGGTTGGAACCACAGCAGCATTTCCTTCTCCTGACTTCTGATTGTGTTCACTTGGACGAACATTTTTGCCTCCTCGGGCCTCACTTCCCAGGAGTAACATCTAGTAGCTAACGAGGAGGTTCCCTAGGGCTCTCCTGACCCCAACACCCAGTGACTCCTTGGCCTGGGGACTCTTTTCCAGCCTCTCGCCGGGCAACTTCTCCTTATCATGCTCTATATTTTCCAGTTACTTAAAAGCAATTATTCCACCATCTTCATCTTTCTCCTTACACATGTTATAAACTTCCCCATGTTTAGAATGCCTTAGAAATTTTGTGAAGGTCACTTATCCTTGACAAGGATGCATGATGACAGGAAGCCTGAGACCAGGCCAATGAGTGGGACCCAGTTATTTTGCTCCATCTGATCAGCTGTGGATATTACATTTAAAGAATCAAGGTTAAGTAGCATGCACTGAGCACATTTGCCAGCCAAGGAAAGTCACTTCTCACCTCAGACGTTGCCTTTTTATGAAGGCTTTTTATGGCCCAGTTTCTTGGGAGTAACTTTTTCTTATTTAAGAATTCTAATTTTAAAGTGAGCTCTGACCTCTTTCCAGAATCTTTCTAGTGCTTTGATTGCATTTCATGGGTAGAAATTAAGATCCTTTATTGTCTGCTGTTTTCCTCTATGGCTAGTTACCTATGGCAGACTGGTACTTTATTGAGATCATAAATAGGTTTCTCTTGCTAGAATATCAATAAAGGTCTTTGGGAAGTTTTATTGAGATGCTGAAAAGGACTTAAGTCCACATCAGATGCTTATTCCTCAGGGTATATTTCAGTATGGCTCAGGGCCCTTGTGAAATGATGTTTAAAATGGGGTAGAAATATGTCTTCACAGAGATCCTGAGGGAGAAAGCAAAGAGGACATAATGTCTCCTTTGGAGCTGGAGAATTCAGAGTTTGGCAAGGTCAGTTCTCTGGATAGAAGTTGACTTATATTCTGGATGTCACCCTCAGTGTCCTACCTCAGGAGCCACATGCTTAGGGCAGTTGAAGGGAAGGGTCATCTCAAAGAGCCAACAACAGGGCTAATAAGGCTTCTCAGGTGCAGGTGCCCAAGGAGATGCACACACAATCGTGTTTCACAAAGCCCTGGAAACAACCTGTGTGCCCATCGGTAGGAGAATGGTTGAATGATGAATAAATGAAATGGAACTGCATGTGACAATATGAAAAAAAAATCTGAAAAATACAATGGACAAATAATTGCCAAATGATAATAGTTGAATACTATTTATGTAAGGTTTGAAGCCTCTGTGTAATGTTCTAAAACTTGACAAACACATAGGTGAGAAGAACAATGTTTACATATTGTTTGTGGCTACAAACATGCAGTAAAGTATAATAAAAGGTAAAAAGGAATGATAAATACCAAATTTTAGGAATGGTTACCTGTGGGTTTGGAGGAGAAGTGGAATCTGGGACGGATTCACAAAGAATAGCTATGGTTTTTCTAATATTTTCTCAAAGAGATTAGTGAGCACGTGCATTTTAAAATATTATCTTTTTGAATTGGTCACATATTTTGTAACTTAAAAATTTATTTTTAAAAGGGGGAGAACTTGTTCTCATCAGTTTGTCCAGCAATTTCAGTTTGGGGTAATTACCAGATTTTTGTGGGGCTAAGTAGCTGGACCTTTTGTTCCTCTATCTCTTGCCCCATTAGATTCAGTGTGGCCACTTCATCATCCCTACATGTCAGCACCAGGAGGAAATTAAAAAAAAAAAAAAACATAAAATCCCTCATTCTCCTCATTAATTTAATAAGTGGGGAGTAGAAATTACATACTAAAGGAAATCTTCATATTTTGAGCATATTTTGTTCATTGATTACAGTGCTAATAACCAAGGTTAATTGAGATAAACTTGAATTCTGGGTAAATCCATAAGACTTTCCTGCCAAACTGAAGCAGGGGATGGGGGGTGGGTGGTGCCACTCTGCAGCCTTGCTCTAGAGGTGTGGTTTTGATATCCTGTTTTGAAATCAGTGTTTACTTTGCATTAACAGCATGGCCGGACCCCCCTGCATCTTGCTGCCAATAAGGGCCATCTTTCTGTGGTTCAGATCTTGCTGAAGGCTGGCTGTGACCTCGATGTCCAGGATGATGTGAGTAGAAGCCATAATTCTATTAGGGGTTGAGTCATCAGGGGTGCTTATCCGCCTGGAAATCCACAGCACAGCATGTAACCAGCTATGAGGTGGTAGGGTATTAGATGCTCTCCAGCATTTTTTATCTCCCTCTCAGTCCCCGTGATGAGAAGAACTTCTTGAAGACCTGCTCTGGGACTCATCCTCAGTAGCAAGTTAGAGTTTGGAGAGTGGGGTGGTTTTTCTCATCATGGTTCATTTCCTATTTAGTATCATTCAAGAACAGAACTTCAGAGGGCATTTTGCCTGTGTTCTTTCTCAGTATGAAGGAGCACACCACACACATACACACACACACAAGTATGGGCAAGCCCTGATGGAAATGTTTGTTGCTGATCAAGCTTACCCCTGGAGAAAAGGTGGGGCTTAAAAACTTAATTCTATTCCTCGTCACACCTCAATTTATTTTAGTCAGTGTACATATAGTTTAAAACAACATATTCAAAGAAAATAAAATTGATCTCATGAAATCTAAGAAAAAGAAGGCTTCCAGAAAAAAATCACTCTGGTGCTATACCATTATTAACACTCAACTTTGAATCTCTTCATTCAGATTCTCTAAAGAGAGACTCCAGTTGGCTTCTTTGGGGTGGGGTGATTCCTGAGATAATCAGCAGTGGTGGATGGGGTCATGTGATACCTGGAGTGCCCTATTAGCTCTTTGGGAAAGGTAACTTCTTTAAGAAGCAGGTAAAGAAAAGATTACATGAATTGTCCTGCAATGAAATATTAGGAAAAAGTCCTATGATAATGTGATTGGAAACTTTTTCTAATTCTGTTTCTAATTCTAATTAGTGTGGTAGTACTCTAAGAAGTAAGCACTTTTGTGAGAAACAGAATCTTGGAGAGTTTGCACTTGTAAGCTCTTCCAGATCCACCTTTAATAACTGTGGTTACAGAGTGTTCTCAAATTTCAGACCCTCAGGTATGCAAGGGTGTGTGTTACAAAGTACTTCTAGTTTTCTTTGGGCCTCTGTAATGTTCTAAAATTTGACAAACACACAAGTGAGAAGAACAGCATTTACAAAGAAATAACTAAATATGTCATTGTACTATAATAGGCAGAGGCTGTCCAGGGTCATTTATAAATCTCTGGTTATATTTGGAACTTGTTGGGTCATCAAGAATGTCATTTCCGAAAGATGCTGAATTAGCTTTAAGCTATTGATTTCTACCTTGGGTCATAATACTTCTTTATTTTCCTATGCTGTAGCCATCATAACATTGCCGATTCTATTATATCCTTAGATGACAAGAACAAATATATAGGGGGAGAGAAGCGATTCGACTGCAGAAAAGGCAGGGCATGGAGTTCCCAGTGCATACATGTTGAGATACAACTGGTCTTCTCTTTGATAATTAAAGCCCTTGCTGCCACTGTGGCAAGGCTGCAGTGACAGGCATGCTAACCTATCCCAACGCAGTACTCCTGAGGTCTGAGTATCATTGTGTTCTTATGCAGCAGATGCCCTGCTGACTTTGTAGAAATACTGCTGTTTATATCAGACAAGACAGGAAGATAAACAAGCAGCAGTTCTCACAAGGTAACCAAGGAGAGTCATGTCAACATAGCTATGTCAGTAGAAGGAAAGCCTTCTATTTAATAAAGCCAGCTCTATTTTTAACAGAAATACCTTCTTTCAGTTATCAGAATTAGTATTTATTTTCTTGCATCTTTTCTACCTTAAATAGATAATGTATACATTGCTTCTCTCGGATATCTTAAAACAAAACACAATAAAAACACAACAAAACTGTAAAAACAGGTGAGAATGGAGAAGGTAGAATGGATCTTCACTAGTTCTGAAGTAATGCATTTGCCAGAATATGGTTATATGTCTATATGTATTTACCATGCTTGTTGGTGATCAACCTTGAAACTTATGCAAGAATTTGAGGAAGAAAACTCTTTATGGGTGTTCTTTAAAGAAGCTGGGAGAGTCTTTATTGGAAAAACAAATCATTTCAGAAGTTACCTGTTTTGGATGATGGGTAGAAATAGAGAATGTTAATGTTATGAAGCATTTACCCCTAACTTCATATTCTACAGATACTGTTCTTTATCTCATGGTAAAGACTGAGAATTAGTTGAAGAATGACCTCCAGTGGCCTGGAGTGGGATTATTATGAATTTGAACCTGTGGAAACCAGTTCTTTAGAATATGCGACTCCAAGAGCAAATTCCCTCTTGCTTCCCGCCAATCCCGTCAACTCTCATTGGAGCTCTAATGCCATCTCTGATTGGTCAATGAGCAATCACACAGCCCCCGCCTCAGAAATAGTCCAGGACCCTGTGACCACGATAAAAGACATGAAGGAAGAAAAAAATAAGAAAAACCAGAGAAGAAAGGCTAGGAAGAACCCTAGAAGATCAGAGACAGAAAAAGAGGTCAGCAGCTTGCTTTGTGCACCTAGCCTGTCTTGAGCTTCCTTGCAATATGGCTGCCTGTGTCACCTGGGAGGGATCCCTCCTAAAGGGCATGCTCCACCCTTGCATGACTGGGGTTTCTTCCATGAGTTCAGCTTTGGAATCTGCCCGTACTATGGTCACTCTTTGTTTTACCACATAGAAGAGAATACTAAAAGTATTTCAGAACAAAGGTTTAGATCTCAGAGATTCTAAACCTCTTTAAATCACAAAGTAAAAACCGATGTCTTAGAGAAATTGAGAGCTGGCGCTTCATGTACTTAGCAAACAGGTCAACATGTTCTCAAAGTGCCAAACTGCAAGTTTGCTGGTTCTTCAAGATTACAGCTGCAGCATTTTCCCTTCTGCTTCTTTGTAGTTAACCATTCAGAACTGCTTCTTGGGCACTCAGCGACCACAGCACTGTGCTAGACCACTCAGCTTAATGACACTGTAAAGAGGCAGACCCAACCCCACAGAGGCACCTGATTTTTTTAAGGCCTGTCCTAGGTTAATTGACTTCACAGATTGGAAACAGTTAGGAATGAGTGCAAAGAACCTCGACAATTTGAATTCTGGCCTAACCATGCTACCCCGAATTATTAGCTGGTTATCCTAGGCTAGGCCCTGAACTGCCCTGGGTCTTGGTTTTTTTAATCAATAAAATGAGAGAATTAGATGCTGTGGCACTTGGAGCATAGTAGGGTGTCAATAAATATTCACAGGATAAATAATGAGTAAATGCTGTTGAGTGTGCTGTACTTTTCCCAGCTTTCTTTTTTCTTTTTTAATTTCTCCAAAGTTTCAGAATTTTGTGTTTAATTTAAATCATACAGAAATAAGGATTATATCAAAGTTGCTGATTGGGCCTGTTAATAAGTATTTATTGAGGACATATTTTGTTCTTTTCTATGTCATATTTTCAAGAAGAAATATTTCAACAGTAAATTTTAATTTTCTGAGAGGAAAAGTCAATTCATAGGTAACTGACCCTGTCCCAATTGAGGGTCTCAAGTCATCCTGTTGTGTTCTGGGGAAGAATAGCGCTGAGATAAGTAGCCTGAGGTAGCCCTTTGCTTATGCATTTCAGGTCTTTCAGAGCCTTCACTTCTCTTCTTGGTAACCGAAGGGTGGCTGGTTTTTATACACCACAAGTGTCTCACTCAAGCCTCCAGAACCACCCCATCTAGTATTAACAAAACTTATGGTCCAGTTACAGGACAGCCACTTATAGTGGAGATGGGCTGACTTTGGCCCTCACAGCAGTGTTTATCTGACCAATGAAGCAAGGATCCAGGCTCTGAGGGTGGGTAAAGATGGAAGGGGAGCTGTTTCAGTGCAGCTGGAAGTTCTCTGCAGAGAAAGGAGAGATGCAGGCAACTCCTGTGCCCGTTGGCTAAGGACAATTTGTGTTCTACTTCAGCCTCACACAAGTTGTTAGATTTCTTTGAGTCTTGATAATCCATCTGGAAATTGACTCCTAAGGGCTGAACTAAAAGTTAGACCTAGCTTCTTAAACTGAGCTCGAGTTTCACAAAGCAAAGTTATCCTGAGGGAAGTAAATACAGTAGATTCATGCTGAAAACGAGTAATAAATAACGGTGACATTCTGGCTCCAAAGCTGTCTTCGTTTGTGATTTAGTGGCAGTTTGTGAAACATGATAAAACATTTGGCCCAAAGCAAGCCTCAGGGTAGACTGTGCCCTAATGATCAGAGGCCCTTTGTGTGATGACTTGTGTGGCTGATATGACCAATGTGTCTGGAGCTTGTCGTTCACACTTTATGCACATTGTGGACAGAATGGTTAAATTTGGCATGTAAAAATGTTGTTCTGATTGGTCCAAGGAGTGCTAGAGTGCCAGCAGTTTGTTGGGACTATTAAAAGGCCTCTAACCGTTAAAAAAAAAAATCTGATCAAGTCAGTATTTACCCTGAAACTTGCTAAGAACAGAGCACCATCTTTCTCATCAGGTCAGTAATAAAAAATTGCACTTGAGATTCGTTTTGGGAAAACCCATCACTATTCTGATAGGGAAATGGGCAGTCTTGGAAATTCTTATGGAAGCTTTAAAAAGTTAAGTCTTGGGCAATTTCTTGTTTGGGCATTAAGTATACTTTATCTGGAAGCACCTTCGTAAGATACTTGAAATAGATGTGTAATGGCCTGGCACGCCCCGGCAGCTGCTGATCCAGTGGTCACGCTCTTCTGCATGCATGCCACATAAAAAGGGTCCACTTTGAATAAAGGGTCTGGGAAAGTGGAGAAAACCAAGTCTAAGCCTAATTTATAATGGGAATAATTGCTTAAGATGCCAAGGAGAGGGGTGGTGATAGAAATGCTGCAGGCAGTGGACAAAGTCATGGTAACAGGGCTGGATGTCCTGACCCATCATTGCAGAAACCCCTTAATATCTGTGAATGAACAGTGAAAAAGATTCTGAGACGTGGACAGTTTCATTATTGGGTATGTTGTTATAACATACTTTAACTTTTTAACTTTAAGAAAGTGAATTTGAGTTTTAAGTAATATTAAGTGCTTCTTTATTGTGATAAAATGGACATAACATAAACTTTACCATTTTAACGACAATTCGGTGGCATTAAGTACATTCACATTGTTATACAATCATCACCATCATCCATCTCAATAACTTTTTTTTTCCAATTAAGTGCTTTTAAAGTGCACTGTTGTTTATTAAAGGAGTTTAGTAAGTAGAATCAACACTTCATTAGGGTTATTCATAGGTAGCCATGCATCCCTCTGAAAAATTTCTGTTTTCTGTCTTATAATAGTCTCTCTTCTCTTCGGGTAAGGACCTGGGATGCCCAGGGTATATGTCCTTCGCCCCACTGGTGCTCCACCAGGAAACTTCATTTATGCACCACTCTTGCCAGGCAAATCATAGAACCCAAGAAGGGAAGGGAGGACCCTTGCTGATCATCCCCCGCCCGCTTTACAGCTGAAGGACCTCCTGAGGCCCATCGAGGTGACGGGTGTCTCCCAAGGCTGCACCTGACTCATGTCTCCTGACACCTTTGCCCTGTGCTCCTTTTATCCCACCAGAAAATTTTCATACTGATCACCCACCTCCCCATTCAAAGCTGGACCCCAGGCTGGTCTTGATATGACTTGATTTGACTTCCTGAGTGCATGTCAGATAAGGTAGATGCTCTTAGCAACTTTAGAAATCTCTCTTGTTACAGTCTTGACCATCTTACTTCTGGGAACATTTAGTCCTTCTCTCACACTCAATTAGGGAAGAGTTAAGTTCCCTTTGGCGCCCTGACGGAGAAAGAGAAGGTCTGCAATTCCAGGGTCTGATCGCAGGGAAGAGGGTCGAATAAATCAGTGATGGTGTTGTCATGAAACATCAGAAGAGGCTTCTTAGAGATGTGAAGTGATAGCTTGCCATCCCTGGAGTCCTCAGGTGTCATGACATAAACCCCTGGATTGCTCTTGGCCAGTACAAGTCAGTCAACAAATATATACCTGCCATCAAATCATGAATGCTGTTCACTGACATAGCTGGATGATAATTTCTCTGAAAGCAGGGAAAGAAAGGTCTCAGTAGGGCGTGAAGACTCCAGACATTGTTAGTATAATTGCACAGCGCACAGTCCTGCTGTCAGACTCACTCTTCAGTTAGTCATAATCCAACAGTGCCACGCCCTAGGTAGCAGGTGAGTGCTTGACCCTTATTCTGAGCACAGCGCTGTGGCCAAGGGCTGTTCCACAGTTGGTTTAAGATTCTCCCTGAACAAAATTGCTCTGCCTGGTATGCGTTGTCTACTAACCAGACTGCAAAGCGCACCTCAGCCACGGTGACCAGTCTGCTTCATGTGGGAGATGCCCTGTGTCAGAGTGGGCGGGCAAGTGAGTGCTGCGGGGGGTGGTGGGGAGAGCTGACCGCTGTGCCTGCCTTTGTGTCATTCTGCAGGGGGATCAGACCGCCTTGCACCGGGCCACGGTGGTGGGGAACACTGAGGTCATCGCAGCGCTCATCCAGGAGGGCTGTGCCCTGGACCGACAAGACAAGGTGAAGTGGGATCACTTACGAGGTGTTATTTTTCCTGGGTCTTATCACCCATGATTTAATATGATGAAATCTGCCCAAATTTACTTTGAAAGAGTATCTAATATCCCAGTAATTAAAAAAACAAAAACAAAAAACCCTCTTCTTTGGAATAATAGGCAACCACATAAATATAACTAGTAAAGAAATAAAAGTCTAGAATGACCTGTGGAGGCCTGGATGGGGGAAGGCATGTGTGCCAGCCCTCCCCTCACCCCCCCCCAGACTGTTTCCTTTTTATTTTGATAACGTGAGCAAATTAATTTTTAAAACTATATTGAAAGAAAAAAATAAGCAAAATCAATTTCTTAAGAAATCCCAATAATATAATGATATATATTAACCCAATATTTTTAAATTGTCAAACAATATTAAAACATGGAACTTTGCAGATAAGTGTAATTCAGTCTGTTTACTTTTTAAACAACTTTTCATTAACGTATATATACAGAAAAGTGCACAGATACTTACTAAGTGCAGCTCAGTGAGTTTTCACTGCCTGAGCACATAGGTATGAGCACCCAGATCAAGCAGCAGATTGTTGCTAGCACCCGGTACCCTCTTCCAGTCACTTTCCCTTTTGCTTCCGAGTAGGTGCAGTCAGTCTGACTGGCTGGGGCCACACATTGCCATGCCTATTACCAGCATGCCCCACTCCCTGGCCTTAGATACCATGGGCTTTGAGACCCCTAGACTTCCCCTTGTGGGTGTCAGTAGCATTAGGCCTCGTCTCTTGATGTGGGTGAGTGAAAGTCTAAACCAGACCCTGGATGTAACTGGAGAATTCACCTGTCCCGCCCCCAGCTGACTGTCCTGCAGCCTGGCCTGGAACAGTGTGGAGGGCATTTCTACCTCTCCTCCCTGCCTCCACTTAATATTATTATTTTTTTAAATAATAAACAAATACAAGCTATATTTAATGGGTTGGTTTTTTACTTAAAAGCCACATATTGAAGACATTTATTTATCTTATTTGCAAATCACTGTTTCTCAGTGCCTGCTTATTTGGGGCCTTAAAGTTTTTGGATTAAGCTTAGTGAGATTAAAATTTTGAGACGAAAAAGGAGGGGAGAATCTACCTATCTGGTCCTTGGGCCCTGGGATTTATGAAGCTGGACTCTTCATTTGCCCAATCTTTGTAGGGTTTTCTCAGAAGCAGAGCAGAGCCCAAGGGGTATTGAGGGTGGGAAGAAATGGACATCATTCCTGATGTTGCTTCCTGTTAAATGTGGCTATGCCTTTCTCAGCTGGGGTTCCCAGAGAGACTTAAGTCCTAATGCTAAAGGCATCCATTGTACATCATGAATCCAAGATGCATCTAGAAGGGTACTGTTACGTACCATTTCTGGGAGTATGGAGAAACTAGCCACTTAAGTCATTTTCTGGGCTCTGTGGTTCAGATGAGAAACCCCAGTTGCATATGGCCCAGAGGAGTGCCCTAAAAATACACTCTGACCTACTGACTATGGTGGGACAAGTGAGGTCTTGGGTAACGTGCTTCCTCCCTGTGTGTGTGCTCCTCAGGATGGGAATACGGCTCTGCACGAAGCGTCCTGGCACGGTTTTAGCCAGTCAGTCAAGCTCCTCGTTAAAGCAGGAGCCAACGTGCTTGCCAAGAACAAGGTGAGGCTGGCAGGTGCTGGAATACCTCAATCGCAGGTGAGAATGGCTGCGGGCCTCCTCCCTGTGACAGGAGCCTCCTCTGCAGAGCAAAGAGCACTCACGCGAGTGCATGGCACCTGTCCAGGGACATGGAAGCTTGGACCATCTTAGCACGGTCTGTGTGGAGTGAGACAACCCACCAGAGCGGCTTTGGCTTCCTTTGAACTCTCCCGGCTCTCACTACTTTTCCATTGGTGTTTAGTGTGGTTGTCCTCATGAAGACAGGGAATGGACAATATAGCTTTTCTTCCTTTTTTCCTGTCTCTCTTTTCCTGTCACTCATCACATCTCATCGCTTTTGCATCTGTCCCTCTCCTTCCATGCCCCATTATTAATGTGTCCTGGGATTATTTCAGAAGCCCCACAGCAGACTGACCAGCTTGTCTAGTCCTTTCTGTCTTGTTCCCTCTCCGCTCAGAAACCTTCCAGGAAGCTTCTCAGCCGTACACTGTCTCGGGGCCTTCCTGAGTCGACCTCAGCCTACATCTGGAGCCTCTTCCCTATGCCTTTCCTAGCACGTGCCTCCTGTACTGTCCACGCCTTAGCGGTAGTCTGCTCCTCTGCTCCTCACTTCTGTCTGTAGGACCTTCAATCCGACCTCCCAGGATAGTGGCCTCTCCCCCAAGGCCCTGGAGCTGTCTCCTGCTGTTCTCCCTGGGCTCTGCACACAGCTTTGTGCTGTCATTTACATATTTCTCTTGGTTCCCTCCTGGGTCAAAAGCTTGAGGGAGAGACGGAAGACATGCATTATAATATCTCCACTAATGCCTGGCTCACTGCTAGGCTGGCTGATGACTGCTCCAGATCTTTGAAGTGGTGCATGGTTTGAAACATGAGTTGTTAAGTTTATACCAACTCTGGGAAGTAGGTGGTTACCAGTTAATGAGTAGGGAAGCCTAAGTTAGGAGCCATTACAGCCCTTGACTAAGACACACGATTCATTTGTGACACAGTTAGGGTTGTAAAATAGCCCAAGTCTGTCTGCTTTACCACACTGCCTCCTATTCTGTGCAGGGCCCCCCAAATATTGTGAAAAGCCACAAGTTCCCTCAACAGCACAGGCTGTTGGAAACACAGGTGAGGTGCCTTCCCAGGAGAGGGGCTGGTATGTTCTGTACCAGCCACACTCTCTGGGGAAACCTCTAGAAAGGTTCTTCTTCTTTTTCCAGCTTTATTGAGATACAACTGACAATGAAATTATAAGATATTTAAAATGATTTGATACACGTATATGTTGTGAAAGGATTCCCACTATCAGGTTAATTAACATAGCCATCACTTCACATATTTACCTTTATTTATTTAGTAATAATTCTACTCTTAATAAAGTTCAGCTATACATTAGTGTTGTCACACTACATTGTACATTAGATCCTCACACCTTGTGTACCTTATAAATAAAAGTTTGTACCCTTTTACCAACTTTCCCCTATTTTCCATCCCCTCCTCACCCCATTCCCTGGCAACTACTTTTCTATTCTCTGTTCCTCTGAGTTGGACTTTTTGTTTTGTTTTTAAGATTCCACATATAAGTGATATCATGCAATATTTGTCTTTCTCTGCCTGGCTTATTTCACTTAGCATAATTCTCTTCAGGTTTATCTGTGTTGTTGCAAATGACAGGATTTTTCTTTTTTGAAGGTTGTATAACATTCCATTGTATAACAAATGTACTTCCTACTCAGCGAGTTTAGCGGTCCATCTGGGAAATCAGTACTTGTTACTCAGGGTGAGGAAAACACCTGTTACTTTATCTACCTAGGTCACATTTTTTTAATGTCAGGTTTTGAGGTTCAATTCCTATACAGTAAAGTTCATCCTTCTTATACTGCTCTATGAGTTTTTACAAATGTATAAAGTTGTGTAACTACCACCACAATCAAGATATAGAATGTTTCCATCACCCCAAAAAGTTCCTTTGTGCCTTTTGGTGGTGGTCCCCCTCCACCCACCCACTTTTGGCTCTTGGCAACCACTGGTTTGTTTTGTTTTGTTTTGTTTTTGCCAGAATATCATCTAAATGGAATCATATAATGTGCAGCCTTTTGTGTCTGACTTCTTTCATTTAGCATAATGCTTTTAAGAGTCCTCTATGTTGTTACATGTGGGATTAGTTCATTTCTTTTTATTGCTGAGTAATATTCCATTGTATGATGTACCATACTTGGTTTATTCAAACCATGGTTTTTCATTTTCTCAGAATGCTTGACTTTTAGTGCAAAAACCTGAGCAGCCCAGACTCCACCCCCCAGGCCAAGTAAATCAGAGTCTCTAGAAGGGTTGGACAGACAATGCTGTGTGATCCCGAAGGTGTTAATTAAGTGAGGGGAAAGTCGGCAGGCAGTGTGATAGCTTGGAGCTCATGCAACTCCAGTCCTGACCCAGCTTGTAAACTCAGCAGAACAAACATTATTTATGTCTTTAATCTCCTGAGTGCTCACAGACTCTCAGACCAACCCCAATCTCCTCTCATGCTGCCTGCTTTTCCTGTTACTTTTCTGGGGATTAGCAGCAGCCTTGCAGGCCTTATTTCTATAGTCTCAAGTTCTGTTTATGAATTTTTCTGCAAGATTACTGTGGACATTATTCTGACCTTTGGTTGTCATGTTGACGTGGCATATTAAAGGAAGAGTTAAAAGCAAGAGGGCCTCTGTGTGGTAAGTGACAGATGCAGTTGTATGTGGGGACCTTGTCCATAGTTCAAATGTTGTTGTTTCAAGAAAAATATAGGAATGGACAATTTGAAAAAGGCCACAGTATATTCTCAGGTACCTTTAGCTTGCATGTATAGTAGGTGGCCTGTTCTGCCCCCTTTACTCCATTGGTAGAGTATTGTAGCCATAGCTTTTATCTGTGTTGGGCAGGAATGATGCAGTTATCTCTGAGAGGAATGTAACATGCATATGTGCATAGCGTTTTATCATTAAGCAAATGCTCTCTGAGGCACTGAGTCAGTCCTCACGGACTCAGCATATAGGGGTCAGGCTTCACTTTACAAGTAAGGAATTCAAGGCTGAGAATATCAAGAGCCTTGACCAGTGGCTTTCAACTAGTAAGTGGCAGAGCCAGAACTTGGAGCCAAGATTTTACGATAGATGTCACTCTTCTGCCTGTTTGGGTTCCAAATTCAATGGTCTTACCACTGAAAACCTTTTCTGGAAGTGCCAATCAGGAAGCAGAGAATGTGACTTTTTTACTGTGATTTTTTTTTCCTAAGTATCACCCCCTCTGCGAGGCTTGCCCGGTGCAGGTCTGTGGGGAAGTGTGTTGCTAACGTGTCCTCCCTTCTCTTGCATCTCTCCAAGGCGGGGAACACGGCCTTGCACCTGGCCTGCCAGAACAGCCACTCCCAGAGCACTCGCGTCCTCCTGCTGGGCGGGTCCCGAGCCGACCTCAAAAATAATGTGGGTGAACAAAACCGGCTTCTCTCGCGCTCTCTTGTATAATCTTGGAAAATAACTCTGAAAGCATGCTTGCATGTTAACATCTAGAAAATAAATGTGTAAAGTGTTTGGGGGCTCTCTATAAAGTATTCATTTTTGCTGATTTCTTAAGGGGCCCTTTAGAGGCATGAGAAGAGGAATCAAAAGACTCGGAAACACTGCTTTTTTCCCATCCTTTTCCCCTCGCTTCTCAACTTCAGTTTGTTCGTTCATTTCTTATAGCATGTGTTGGTGAATGAGTCTAGGAAACCTCTAAATGTCTTAAGAATGTCTTTGCCCGTATGGTATCGTGCTGTTAGCAGACACTGGACGATGCGTGCAGGGGAGGTCTTCTAATGCTTCACGCCCAGGGTGTATCTACAAATTGACTGTGGAGGCATATTTAAGATGAGCTGATGGGTCATCAGTAGTTCTTAGAGGGTGCCTGACCTGAGAGTCACATGTGTCTCCCTCCTCTCCCCACAAGAAGCTGCATTGCTTTAAGTCTCATGCCTCAGCCAATCAATTAGAGAATCCGACTGAGGCTTCCCTCAAAAAATGGCCTGTGTTGGGTCTCCCTGACTGAGGGTAAACTCATCTAAGGTGAGTGAGTCTCAGTGCCCTGAACCTCAGCTTTGAGCTTGACTCCTTCATCTGGCAGGGGAGGTTTTGCTGAGTTGTTGCCATCTTTGACAGAGCTAGGATAAAAACATCAAGAGAGTGCTGCAAAACGTCGCAGCTTAGTCTCCAGTTTTGTTGTCGTCTCTCTGGGAGCAGTTTGGCCTGTGCCCACTAGGGAGGATCCCGATCTGGAGTTTTTCCTAGCCCCCTTTTGTACACCCTGTGATTTATAGATACATCATCGGTTGCCCAGACTACATTACTCCATTGTGGGATCCTGGGGTCCAACTAAAATGGGATGCAACTTGAATTTTTAGGAACACGTGAGATCTTAAAATTCAGCAGCTTGCCCTACTGCCCTGGCCTTACACCCATGATAGATTATGAAGGGAAGGCTCATTGCCAAAGCAGTGCTCTTGATCTTAATTCAGTATAGTCCAAAGCCTTTGGGTTGTAAGGAGAGGCTGGGGTCATTGGATTCTTATCCAGTTCTGGATAAGCAGAACCTTCCTTAGCTCTTGAGAAGGTTTTGTAGGGGAGCTGGTATCCAGTGTATGGAACTTGAAAGCAGAGAATCTGCATGGTGTAAATGGGCAAGGCTGCAGATAGCAGCAAAGGGCTGTGAGTCTGGATGTGGAACATCTATGGTGAAAGAAACACGCTCTAAATATATGCTAGTCTGCCAGCTTTAAATATATTTTCTTTTTACTTTTTCTGTTTTGTTTTTTGTAACTGCTCAGACTGTGCTTAGAATTTGATTTCTGTCCGCAGGCAGGCGATACCTGTTTGCACGTTGCTGCGCGCTATAATCACTTGTCCATCATTAAGCTCCTCCTCAGTGCTTTCTGTTCTGTCCATGAAAAGAACCAGGTCAGTGCATGTGTCCTCCCCATGGCTGCTGGGCCCCCTTCCCATAAGGCTGACAGGTATATTAGCAAAAATGGGAGCAGAGGCTGCCGGGAGCCTCTCCCAGACTGGGACTTGGCCAGTGCTGGCCTTCCACTTAGTTCCTGTGGTCCTGGTTTATCTGGCCTCCTAGAGAGAGCCTGCCCATATCATACCAGTGCATATTACCACATTTGCATATTGAGCATTTTCTGGAGATCCTGGGTTGGGATTTGTTTTTAATGTGATTTTACAAAGGAAACTCACAAGAATGTGGCTCAGAAAATGTTCCTTGCATTGCCACTTTATTTGAGCTGATGGTTGCTGGTTTCTATAAAATTGAGTACATAATCTGGATCTGTGCCTTATGATGGGGTTTTGAAATAAAGCTGTGATTATTAGTGTTCCATGAAAATGTGCTTAATTGTCAGTAGCCACTTAGATTTTTAAAACTGTTTTCTTGGCATTTGATGTCTAAGTGATGTATTATTTGGCTTTTCTGAGTTTGGGTGCATATATCTGAAATTTAAAAAATAGATGGTTATTCAGATTAAAAATACCTTATAATAGTGGTTTCTGACTCTGGCTGTATATAAGAATCAGCAGGGGCATTAAAAACACCATTCTCTTCAATCCTGCCCTTGTTTAAATGACCAGAACATCTAGGTAATGGGATTTTTAAGAAGTTCCTGGCCTGAGTGCAGATGGGATTGAGAACCACTGACCTCGCCAGACAGCTCAATTCTGTCATTCTGCAGCCTTTTAGAGGGCTCTAGTTTGTCAGATTGACCCTATACAACCCCCACAAACCAATGCTTCTCCACCCTGGAGGCGTTTTTCAGTCCCCTGGGAGCTGTGACACATCACCCTGCTCAACCCAGATACCTCAGACCAATTAAATGGGAATGTCTGGGGGAAGGCCCAGGCAGCAGCAGTTTTTACAGCTCCCCAGCTGATTCCAGTGTGCAGCCAAGAGGAGGAACCACTGCTACACAGCTTCCCACCCCTGACAGACACAACTAAGTGACTCAGCAACAAAGTAACATTTTCCCGACACTCACTGGGCAAAGAGGGCCACCAGATGGCTGGATAGTCATGCTGCCCAGGAGAGAAACTGTCAGGGTGCTTTACCTGAGAACCCAATGGGAGATAATTATTTCACTTCTGTGTTTGCCTGACTTATTTATATCATTGCTTTTGGGGAGAAACCCAGTATTTGCAATCTGAATGGGCCCCCCAGAGCTGCATTTGTCCATATTCTCCTTTCATGGTTGAGTCAATGTCTGAAAACATTTTTTGTATAAAAAAAATATGAAAACTTACAGGCTATTTGGTAAGAGGTTGAAAACAGCCAGTGTTAAGTGAACACAGATTCTCAGTGACTCCACCCAACAAAGGACACCTGAGCCTGCAGAATGATCCCTGTGGCCCGTCACATCCCCACAGGTGTTTATAGAAGTAGCCATCCTTGCAGTGTTTGTTTATTCCAGCACTCAGAAACCAAGGGGTTCTCTGCCCTCTCCCCTGCCTGGACAGCAGGACGTGGTCCAGAGCTCTGAGATGGCTAGCCTGCCGGCCCCCGCCCATCATCCGCCTCAGTGTAAGGCTCTATTCTGACTATTCTCAAAAACCCCAGCCCAGCATTACTTTGCCTCTGCACTTAATCCTGTGAGTTCTGGTGTTAACAGTTAGAAAGGAATGTGATATTTGTGCATAGGTCATTTAATTCCACGATCTTTCAAAAGAACCACCTAACACTTGAGCAAAGAGCCACCTATCGGTCTACAGCAAATATTAGATTGACTTGGAAAAACCACCACCATGTCATGGGACCAAAAGCTGGAGGGCTGTTGGCCATGATCAGTGGGTGTTTAGCAGGCTTTCTTCTGATTAATTTCAGGCTGGAGACACAGCACTTCATATTGCTGCTTCCCTAAATCACAAGAAGGTGGTTAAAATCTTACTGGAAGCTGGAGCAGATGGGACCATTGTTAATAATGTAAGTTGAGTTACGACAGTGGTTTCTAAAGCCTTTCCAACCCCTTTTCAGGATGGGGATTGTAGTTACTACCTCACCTGCAGACTCTAAGGGCCTCACCAACCTTACTCCAAGAGAGCACAGAGTTCTGCAAAGCTATAGCCCCTGGAGCCCTAGCGGGGATCTTGCGTAGACCCTTGCTCTTAGCAGCCCCATTAGTTAACAGACCCTGAGGGCTCATCTTTAGACTTCTAGCTGAAGTGAGCACATCCTGGTATGGAAAGGAAGGTCAGGGGTGTCTAAACTAACAAGTCCTCAAAAAAAAAAAAAAAAAAAGGCCACATGGCCATCAGATTAATCATCCCAAAATTAACTCCTCTTTCCAAAATCTCCTTATCTCACTCCTGCCTTCTCTCTCAATGTCTCTCCCTTACCCTCCTCCTTTTCTCTACCTCCCTGTCTTTCTCTCCCAGATCCTATAGCAGACACCTGCTTAGACACCCTTTTTTCCTTAAGGTTGTTCTGTAGTCTCTGCACTCCTGAAATAGCACAGACTCGCTGGGGGCAGAACAGTTGTGTGCTTGTCGGGAGAGTTGGGGTGTTGAAGCTGGTGAAGACTTCTGTATATAGTTTCCCCCCTCTTCCTCCTCATATTCTAGTACCTGTATTGGGTGATACCTCATGGTGCTTCTCTCATGATGCCTTGAATACCTTTCCCATCTTTTGAATCTCATTGTTATCAACTCTTGGTTTTTGGCTTGATCTCTCTAGAACCTTCATTACGGCTATAGCTTCCTAATTGTTTTTCACAATTCAGTTCCCGAGACTCTGCCTGGGTCCTCATCTTCCCTTCCAGGTGTCTTCTCCACTGTTCTCCAGGGAAAATTCAATGCTTGGCTGGATTTTATAAACTTTTGCGTTTCCTCAGTTGAAGTCTCCCACCTCAACCTCATCTGATTTTTGCCTTCCCTCACCTCTTTTCTAGAAGCATTCCTTGGTGGGTAGTGCCCCAGACCTTTGCCTCTTAGGGCACTTACCGCCCACTTGTTAGCACTTACCCTCTCTTGCTGTGTCCTCAGGTGTGACTTGGCCCTCTTGTTGGGATAAGGCTCAAGAGCAGGGCAACATCATATGTGTTTAGTTTAGTACGTGCAGAGTTGCTGCCCTAGCTGGGCTATGTGTGTGAAGAGTTGGTGGCCAGTACTCACTTGTCCTCCCTTGTGTCTTTCCTTAGGCAGGACAGACTCCGCTGGAGACTGCCCGCTACCACAATAATCCGGAAGTTGCTCTTCTCCTCACTAAAGCTCCCCAGGTAGGATTTATTGCATTTTCTATTGTGTTGATTATGTGGGGTTGCAAAGTCATTGGGACTGTCTGGTTGTAATCTACTGAAGCCAATTCAAGTTAACTGAAATAGGGAACTGATGGGCTTACTAACCAGGCAGTGGGTAATGTGGGCACCTGTGTGGGCCTCGAGGTAGTCAGAACCAGAGAGATGTCAGGCCTATCAGGCTGTTCTTCATACATGGGCATCATTCTGTCCCTGCCAGCTTTCTGGATCGTAACTTGCCAGCTACTCAGCCAGGGACAAGTTCCAGTTTAAAACTTCAGAGGAGAGGATTATGATTGGAGAGCTTGGGGGCAAGTGCCCTGAACAAGTGGGACAGAGGTTTTAAGAAGATGGCTGCGTACATTTGACCATGTGCTCAAGGGGCATTTTCTAGAGAAAGGCAGGAGGAGGGGCCCATTCTGAGCAGACAGAGTAGTAAATGTCCACTTAAAGGCAGTTAAGTACAGTCTAGTTTTCTTTCCTTGTTTATTGAATGATGGTGTTTTGGTAGTCATTCAGTTTTTAAAAATGATGACTGTTATATTTGAATTGAAGTTGAAATGATCTAAGTAATAAAGAATTTTAATAGTGGTAATTTATAAGTTAGTCATAATTTCAGCATCCTGAAATAACTTTTTGTTTCTTCATGTTACCTTCCACAGTCTCATAATTTTTATGTAATTGTGCCTACAATGTATACATTTTTTTGTATTGTCTGCCCTTTATTCTCACTATAATAAAAAAAATATTCTGCAGTCATCACAATTATTCTTCATAATGGAGGCATTATGGTCTTTTTTATTGCTGTCTGATATTCTATTAAACCATTTTCTTAATGTGGGACATTCAGGTTCTTTCCCTATTGGAGCTATTCTGTGTTACATTACAGCAAGCACTGATTGCTTTTCCACCTTATTCTGGCTAGTGTTGAAAGAAGATAAAGTGTCAGGGAGCCAAGGGGGATGTTCAGACACCAGCCTGCTACCTCATAGCCCAATCTCAGCCAGCCCAGGTTTTTGCATAGCCTTTATTTAAGTTTTAAAAACATGCTTGATATAACTAGTAGTTTCTGGAAATGGTTAAGATTTTTTTCGTTTGCAAAATCGATAATCCCCTTGTTTGTGGAATTGGTCCTTCTCAGAGGTTTCTGGAAGTTCGTAGAACCCCTAACAGGCGTCAGTCAATGCTCTTTTGGGAAAAGGCTCCACCTCTCTAGTTATTTGCAAAGAAATCATCAGTGAAATCAATTCATGAATCCTGATAGAAAAATGTTAGTCTCTTATGCATTTAAAAGTATGGGATGCTCTATCAATGTCAGAATCTATCATCGTTATCTGGCGTTTCAGCATTTGGCATCTTGATGGAAAACCAGCCCCATGGCTCAGCCATATGAAGGTCATCAAGACTTAGCAGGTGGAGAATCCCCCAGGCACACAAAGACTGATGGGCCTTTGACCCACCTGTTGTTTGTCTTCCAGAGCCTAAGGATCTTAATTCATAGAGAAAAAAAACTTTATGGACAGTTTTCCTATGCACTTACCTTGTTAGTGGTTCCTTTAAAAAAAAAAAATGACTTAAGTTTTTCCATGCCCGTATTGAATAGCAAATAGGATAACATTTTATGAAAGTTTTTTTATATAATTATATATGCTAAGCCCTTAACACAAAGAAGAACTTTGGAATATGCATAAAATTATTTGCCTGTTGTTCTGTAGTTACAGAAATAGCTTTACTGTTTGTTTTGTCTGAAATGAGAAATCCCCTTGCCTTGGCACCTTGGCTGACCATGGAGTTCAGTGGTTCACAGCACAAAGAAATATCTAAGAATATTTCTTTCCAAGGTTAAGATCAATATTCCCTGATTTCTGTGAACTGGAAAAAATGGATGACATTTCATTTCGTAGACGTATGGTTTGCTGAGAGGCTGTAAGCCATGCAAACTTCTTTTCGCTGGCTAATAACATGGTCTATGGAGGGAAGTTTTCTGATGATTTGGGGTTTGGGTGACCTCTGAGTGTCACATATCATTTTTGATTAATGTAGTTCACAAGTGGTTCTGAAAGTCAGTTTCATGCTGATTGTGGTGTTGTCCGCTCTTCTAAGAGTCAGTAAACCAGATGAGTGACGGGCACTAGTTGCTTCTTTTCATAAGACCCAACTTCTAATGTCTAAATTGAGTTTTAGAAATGGCTCAGTGCAGTGGTTCCTAGACATTTCTGGTTTAAGGGCCCTTTTACATTTTTAAATATTTTGGAGGCCCACAGAGAGCTTTTCGTTGGTGAGTTTTATCCATCAATAGTTACCATATTTGAAATTCAAGTTGAGAAAGTTAAAGATGTTTGTTTATCCATTTAAAAGCAAATCTATCTTATATTAATAGAAATAACATTGTTTTGTGAAATAAGTATTTCTCAAAACAAAAATTGAGATTAGCATTGTTTTGCATGTTTGCAGATCTCTTTACTGTCTTAAAAGAAGATAGCAGGATTGTCATCTATTTTTGCATGCCGTCTATTGCAATGTCATGTATGCAGCTTCTGGAAAATGCCACTGTGCACTTATGAGAGAACGGCAGTGAACAAGGTCCACATTGTCTTAATATTATGAAAATAATTTTAACATCATGGACATGGGGTCCCTAGACACAGGATAAGAACAGGGTTTTAAAGTCGGGTTTATTTGCAGGCAGGTCTTGCCAGAGATTTTCCTTTTAGGTGATACCCACTGCTTGTAGAGGTTCTTTTTGCCATAATGGTGTCACTTGAATATAATAAACATGAGAAGAAAGTCTGAAACTAAGATGAAACATACTATGCTGAACTTAAGAGAGCCCTAATCTGTTTATATAAGATGACAATAAAATGTGTTATTGAAGAAAGATAGTGCGACCTCGAAAAGTGTTGTTCACCTTCTGGACCTCGGTGAAAGGGGTGAACCCTGGAAGTGGGAGTAGGGGGCTGGGGAAGGGTGTGGAGGTGGTCCAGTGAAGGTTTCCACCAGCTCAAAGATCTGTGCTCTGTGGTTGGACATCCTTTGCCATTAAGCAGCTCTGAGGCACTGTGGTGTGGGTGGGAGGCACCTGACAGTAACTGAGGGTCCAAGGTGTGATAACAGTATACTTGGTCTTGGTTAATTTCGGCAACTTCATGTTCACATTTGAGAAGACAGCACAGATGTCAGATAACTTGCCCAAAGATCCTTCAGCTAGCTGCTGGTTTCCTTCCTGGGTTCGTAGGACCCCACGTGCACTTGCCTGTGTCTATTCTTCCTCTGCTCTAAGGGGCAGACCAAATGCTTCTTTTTGGGGAAGAGATTCCTGCCCTGTGGTTGGTACCATGGGTCATAGATACATTTCAATCATTTTTAATTAAATTGGTTACAACTTAGATATGGTTTGGCCGAAAGAAAATCTGATGGGCTACTTTGGGTCGAGTGTAACAAAATAGTGAGTGAGACTGCACCTGGCACAGGGCTGCTGCTTTGCACAGCTCCAGGGGATGCCATTCATGTCCTTGTCTATGTGAATGGTGCTCCCTGGAGCTAAGCTGTGCGCAGCCTGCACACGGCTATGTGGCAGCTCCAGCCAGGCACATAAATGCCTGTTGTTATTGTCATAGACTGTAAGTTTCTCTAGGTCAGGGACAAGGTCCTACCACCTCCAGGCCCCTAACATGCCCAGCACAAGACCTAGGAGGCATAGCAAGTGGTCTGAGATGCTTGTTTGATGTGAATGCTCAGTCTCTCTCTCACTAGGCTGGAAGTTCTGTTAGGTCAGAGCCCCAAGTCCAAGGAGGATTCTCTCGCACCACTGCTGCACATCCCTTTGTAACCACAATGCCTCTTGCCTCCTTCAGGTCTTGCGCTTCAGTCGTGGACGGAGCCTGAGGAAAAAGAGAGAGAGGCTCAAGGAAGAGAGGAGAGCTCAGTCTGTGCCAAGAGATGAGGTGGCACAAAGCAAGGTGGGGGGTAGCCCTCCCGCCCCTTCCCTACTCCACACAGCAGAGGGTGGAAAACTACCTCCCGTCTTCCTCGGGGTCCATCTGGCGACTGCCGTGCTCTCCTTTGTCTCTTCTTTCTATGGGGTTCTTCAAACTATTATCAGTCTTTCCCCTTGAGCTTCACGTCCTCCACCCCTCCAAGATTTCAGGCCGTGTGCCTGTGTGTGTGTTGCCCATCTTTCCCAGCATGCTTGTGTGGGTGTAGTTACTAGCCCCATGTATCGATGGCCTTGTCGTTACCAAGTGGACAGCACAGCCTCTCTGACACCGTGCCCTTCATTGTGTAGAGCAATGGTTTTCAAAGTGTGGTGTCTAACACTCTCACCTGGGACCTCATTAGAAATGCAGAAATATGGGTCTCACCTCAGACCCACTGGATGAGAAACTGGGATGGGGCCCAGTAATCAGTGGTTGAACCAGGTGATTCTGATGTGGACTATAAAGTTTGAGAACCACCGGCATAGCTTGCTTCCTCTATTTCTGCTTAGGGAATGGATTGAGGTTGTGTGAGCCCATGTGACTCCATTGTGCAAATTAGAAAACAATGCCCCTAGGCAGACAAGCCCAGCACAGGGCATGTATGGTGTACAGAGCCTGAGCTGGATTTCAGCTCCCTCTGCCCCACTCACCCTCTTGGGTAGGTTCCCTTGTGCAGTAAACAGCTTATACCGCTGTACACGCAGCCCTGGAATGAACCATGCCTTTTCAGCTCTCCCAGGAGGAAGGGGACTAGGATAGAGAGGTAACTTTGGACACATAAAATTTTAGACCAAGTAATTATTCTTTTGTCTGCTATTTCAAAATCCTCTTATCCATTTTCAGAGTTAAGGCATTATAACTCCAATTATGTTTCTGTGTGTGAATTGTACATATTAATTTATAAAAGTTCTCACAAGGACCAGAAACAAGTTTTTTCATGTCAGAGGGTTTTCTCCACTATGACTTGTGAGGGTCCAAGTTCAAAACCAGTGGGCTGATTTTTTTGTTGAAATACAGAAGACCAGAAATCTCTAATGCTAGGGTGTTCTGTATGTGGTAGTTTCTTGAAGTTCACATAGAATTAGACCTAGGATATTTAATTTGGCACCTAATAAATAAAGTAAAAGCCAAATATTCGACCGACTAGGAGAAGCATATATGTTTAGTTAAGACCACCAGGCAGTGCCCCTTATGTCTGAAATTTGTCATTGGCAAAAATTCCCATGGGTCCTGTAATAGTTGGAGTCTTGCAAACAATTTTTTTACACCATTAGTAAAAAAGGCCAAGGGGGCAAGTAGAACAGGTTTCTGGGCTTTTTTCTTCTGTAGGGAAGTGTCTCTGCAGGAGACACCCCTAGCAGTGAACAGGCTGCACCCAGAAAAGAAGAGGCCAGAGAAGATTTCCTGTCCGCCTCCCCAGAGCCCCAGGCAAAGGACAACAGGCGGAGAAAGTCAAGGCCCAAGGTCAGGAGGCACGTGAAAGCAGCCAAGGAGAGGGCTGGGAGGCCGGTTGGCATAGGGCCCTGGGATAGCGTCATGCCCAAGAGTGAAAAAGTCACTTCACTTGTCTGGCTGGTTTGGAGCCAGAGCAAAGAAATCAAATCTGGTTAACTTCAGACTTAAGGTTAGTGTGCTGATACCTTTCTTTGGACATATGGTGCTATGAGATGAAACAAGGTGGAATCTTTGCCCAAAAGTGAGTTAGATGGAGCCATTGGCTGGGTGTTAATCTTGCAGATGTCACAGGGCTCAAGGGTGTTGTCTCTTCCTCTATCACAGGTGTCAGCATTTTCTGACCCCACCCCACCTGTAGACCAACAGCCTGGACACCAGAAGAACTTGCATGCTCATACTCACCCTAAAAAGAGGCCCAGGCATCGATGTTCATCTCCACCCCCTCCCCACGAGTTCAGAGCATACCAGCTCTACACGCTGTACCGGGGCAAGGATGGGAAAGTGATGCAGGTACCTGCTGAGCCCTGTCAGGACACAATGCCATAGTCCTTAAGCAGGATTGTCTGTTTAACACTTTCTGGAGGCTAATCTCTACTTTAGGCATTGGCTTAAGGCATGAGCTCTGAAGAGAAACCAGACGGCCCACCCTACCTACACAGTGCAGATACACTCCTATCACTCAGGCCCAGGCAAACAGAAGGGTCACTGTTCTTAGGTGACATTTCGAGGCCCAGAGTGGGTAAAAGCGGCCTGAGCATTGAGAATCTTCCTAGTACCCACTGGGCCCAACACTCAGCCTATGAACATTCCATGGTTTATGACAGGGCTGAGTCTGTCTCCATCATCTGTACCCACTGTTGTACCGACAGGCACATGATGGGTCTTCAAAACCGATCTGTTGAAGGAACCAATTAGTTAGATTAATTCCTGTTTTGTTTCCCTCTTAGGCCCCAATAAATGGTTGTCGATGTGAACCCCTAATCAACAAACTGGAGAATCAGTTGGAGGCTACTGTGGAGGAGATCAAAGCAGAGCTGGGATCGGTTCAGGATAAAATGAATACTAAGCTGGGGCATATGGAGAATAGGACCCAGCACCAAGTAAGCGAGTCACCCAGCCTCCTCATTATGAGGTGTTCTGATAGAAAATGGTAATTGGAAAGACACTTTCATCCACCCTGCTGTTGTGCAGACTCCACCCTGAGCATGTCGCTGGCTGACAGGGAGGAGGCCTGCTTACTGACTTCTTTAAAGCCTGTTTATTTAAATTTGTAAAGGAGACATTTAAATTGCTTCTGATGATAAAAGTGATATATACCCATTACAGAGCATTTTCTAAAATATGAAAATTAGAAAGGAAAATAAATCACTTGTGAGCCCACCAAGGTGAAAAAGCACTATTAATAATAGTTGGTTTTTTTCTTCCCTTCTTTTTCTATGTTTATATGCTCTATACCCCTTTCCTACTGCATACAAAATTAGAATAATCATGTCTGTATTTTTTTCCTCTTCCCAACTTTTTTTGAAAATTCTCAAATATACAGAAAAGTTGAAATAATGAGTGCTCGTATACCTTCCACCGAGATTCAACCAGTTTTCAGTGTATTGCCACATTTGCTCTGCATCTCTCCCACATACCCTTTCCCTTGCTGAACTGTTTGAGATTTAGTTGCAGATTGTCCTGACTTCACCATTAAATACTTCAGAGAGCATTGACTAAGTACAAGGATTTTCACCTTTCTGACACAATACCATTATTACATCTGAGAAAATTAACAATAATTGCATAATATCCAGGTCATATTCAGATTTTCTCAGTTCTCCCAAAATGTTTCTTTTTATAGCTGCATTTTGTTGTTAATTTCAGCCCAGGAGCCAGAAAATATTTTGTGCATTTGTGTAATGTCTCTGGTCTTAATCTAAAACAGTCTCCAATTCCTTCTTTTAGCTGTTTATTCCTTCTGTAATACTTTTTTTTTCATTTAAAATTTATTTTAATTAGTTTCAAGTATGCAGTACATTGGTTAGACATCTGTATAGTTCATAAAATGATCCCCTCAATTGTTCCCTCCCTCCCCTGGCCCTCCACCTAGCTAACATATTAATGTTAACTGCATTCCTTATGCCATGCTCCCCATCGCCATTGCCAACTATCAACTACTAATTTGTACTTCTTTAACTCTTCATCCCATTTTCCCAGCCCCTAAGCCCCCTCCCCTCTGTCCATCACCAAATTGTCCGCTACATTTGTGAGTCTGTTTTTTGATTAGTTCTTTTCGTTCCTTAGATTCCACATATAAGTGAAATCGTATGGCATTTATCTTTCTCTGTCTGATTTATTTCACTCACCATAATAACCTCTAGGTCCATCCATGTTGTTGCAAATGGTAGGATTTAATTTTTTTGAATGGCTGAGTAATATCCCATTGTATACATGAACCATAATTTCTTTATCCAATCATCCATTGATGGGCATTTAAGTTGCTTCCATATCTTGGCTATTGTAAATTGTGCTGCCATGAATATCGGGGTGCGTATATCTTTACAAATTATTGTTTCGGTTTTCTTCAGATAAATACCAAGAAGTGCAATTGCTGGGTCAAAAGGTATATCCATTTTTAATTTTTTAAGGAATCTCCATACTGTTTTCCATAGCAGCTGTATCCATTTGCAGTCCCACCAACAATGTATGAGTATTCCCTTTTCTCCGCATCCTCGCCAACACTTGCTGTTTTTTGATTTATTGATGATAGCCATTCTGACAGGTGTGAGGTGATATCTCATTGTGGTTTTAATTTGCATTTCTCTGATGATTAATGACCTTGAGCATCTTTTCATATGTCCATTAGCCATCTCTATTTCCTCTTGGGAGACGTATCTGTTCCGGTCTTAATTGGATTGTTTGTTTTTTGTCGTTGAGTTGTATGAGTTCTTTATAATTTGGATATTAACCCCTTATCAAATGTATCTTAGCAAACATCTTCTCCCAAACAATCAGTTGTCTTTTTGTTTTGTTGATGGTTTCCTTTGCTGTACAAAAACTTTTTAGTGTGATGTAGTTCCATTTGTTTATTTTTTCTTTTGTGTCCCTTGCCCAAGGAGATATATCTGAAAAGAAATTCCTGTTAGTAATATCAGAATTTACTGCCTATGTTTTCTTCTAAAAATTTTATGGTTTCAGGTCTTACATTTCAGTCTTTAATCCATTTTGAGTCTATTCTCTTATACGGTGTAAGAAGATGGTCCAGCTCCTTTTTTTTTTTTTTTTTTTGCATGTATCAATCCAATTTCTGCAATTGAAGAGACTGTCTTTACCCCACTGTATATTCTTACCTCCTTTATCATATATTAAGTGAGCGTATATGCATGGATATTTTTCTGGGCTCTCTACTCTGTTCTATTGATCAATGTATCTGTTTTTATGCCAGTACCATGCTGTTCTGATTACTGTAGCCACATAGTATCTTTTGACATCAGGTAGTGTGATACCTCCAACTTTGTTCTTCTTTCTCAAGATTGCCATGGGTCATTCAGGATTTTTTATGGCTCCATATAAATTTTTGAATTTTTTGTTTTAGCTCTCTGAAAAATGCATTGTTATTTTGATAGGGATTGCGTTGAATCTATAGATTGCTTTGGGTATTATGGTCATTTAAATGATGTTGATTTTTCCTACCCATGAATGTGGTATATGCTTCCATTTATTTGTATCTTCTTCAATTTCTTTTTCAATGATGTATAATTTTTTGAAAACAGGTCTTCTACCTTCTTGGTTAATTTGATTCCTAGGTATTTTATAGTTTTAGATGCAATTGTAAATGGGGTTGTTTTCTTAATTTCTCTTTCTGAAAGTTCATCGTTGCTTTATAAAAATGCCACTGACTTCTGAATATTTATTTTGTAACCTGCTATTTTAATGAATTCATTGATCAGTTCTAACAGTTTTTTGGTGGAATCTTTATTGTTCTGTCTATGTATCATGGCATTGGCAAATAACGAGAGTTTTACTTCCTTTCCTATTCGAATACCTTTTATTTATTTTTCTTGTCTTTTTGCTGTGACTAAGACTTCTGATACAATGTTGAAGAGGGGTGGTGAAAATGGGCATCCTTGTCTTGTTTCTGATCTTAAGTAAAATGCTTTTAGTCTTTCCCCATTAAGTATGATGTTAACTATAGGTTTGACATGTATGGCCTTTATTATGTTAAGGTATGTTCCCTCTATTTCTACTTTACTGAGAGAATTTATCATAAATGAATGCTGGATATTGTTGATCACTTTTTCTGCATCTATTGATCATATGCTTTTTATTTTTTGATTTATTAATATGGTGTATCTCATTAATTGATTTGTGACTATTGAACCAACCTTGCATCCCAGAGATAAATCCAACTTAATCATGGCATATGATACTTTTAAGGTATTGCTGAATTCGGTTTGCTAATATTTTGTTGAGGATTTTTGCATCAATGTTCTTAAGAGATATTGGCCTATAGTTTTCGATTTTTGTAATGTTTTTGTCTGGTTTTAGAATCAAGGTAATGATGGCCTCATAAAAGAGGTTAGGAAGCCTTCCTTCTTCTCGAATTTTTTAGAATAGTTTGAGAAGAATAGGTTATCATTCTTATTTGAATGTTTGGCAAAATTTGCCTGTGAAGCAATCTGGTCCAGGACTTTTGTATTTTGGTAGGTTTTTGATTACTGATTCTATTTCATTGGTGGTAATCTATTGGTTCCGATTTTCTGTTTCTTCTTGAGTCAATCTTGGGAGATTGTATGTTTCTAAGAATGTGTCCATTTCTTCCAGATTGTCTAATTTGTTGATGCATAATTACTCCTAGTATTTTCTTATGATCCATTGTATTTCTGTGGAGTCCATGGTTATTTCTCCTCTTTCATTTCTGATTTTATTTGAGTCTCTTTTCTCCTTGATGAGTCTGGCTAAGGGTCTGTCAATTTTTTTATCCTTTCAAAGAACCAGGTCTTAGTTTCATTAATCTTTTGTATTTTTCTAACTCTGTTTCATTTATTTCTGCTCTGATCTTTATTATTTCCTTCCTTCTGTTCACTTTGGGCTTTGTTTGCTGTTTTTTTTTCAACAATTGTCCATTATTGGATGCATTGTAGACAACATCCATAATCCTTGTTTTGCGCGTACAGCACTTGGAGTCCCAGGAGATGTTCCCCATGTCCAGGCTCAAGGTGCGGTACTTCTTGCTGCCTCCCCTACCTGGACCGTGTGTGTATGTGGCGGGGGCCAAGCCAATCTTAGTGTTGGCAGTGGGGCGTCCAGCTTATATTTTCACTTCTTGTGGTAGGGCTTTCTCTTGTCCTCAGTCTTGTGGCACTTGTGCCAGTTGTCCTGAGAGATGCCCATGGCTTGGCACCGGCTGGAAGGAGCTATGCATAAACTTTTGATTGCTTCTCAGGTTATTGGATCAGAATTAGGATAATAAACCCAAAGTTAAGATTATGTTTAAGGCCCTTGATAATTATTGGCAAACTACTTAATAGAAAGGTTGGACCAATTTATAGCCTACCAGCAGTGTCTAAGTTTCTGTTCAAATCTTTGTCATGATATAATGTTACTAATTGCCTAAGTTTTTGCCAAATTAAGGGCATATAATTGTGTAATTCTTATTTCCTTGTTTGTTGGTGTGGTGAACATTTTAAAAATTTATTTGCTATTTGCATATAGTGGAAAGCCCATTTAAGGGATCTTTTCTTGGAGCCATAATATATTGAGTAAGACTGTTTTGTGAGTAAAACCTCACGTCACATAGCCTAAGCCCAAAGAGGAATGCATTAGGTTAATGCTGAGACTTCTCAAAGACTTCTCTGGTTCAAGAAACATGATGGACTGGGGTCTAGAATCTTAGTGCTAATTCCAAATTACAGGAAAAGGACTCAGGCCCAGCAAGAGTTGGGTGCTCCTGTCAGAACCAGTCCACTGTACCTCAGAAACAAAGCTGTGTATCAACATGGTTGCTCTTGGCAGGGCCTTCTGCATAGGAGATAATGAGGGGAGAGCAGGCCAATCTTAGAAAACAGATCAGTTCACAGGAAAACATGAGGGCTGCAGAGACAAAACAGAAGATGCTTACTGCATATCCAGAACTGATGCTTCTTTTTTTTTTTTTTCAAAATCTGTGTGTGGAACGTCTTGAATGTCTCTGACAGGAGAGGGGCTCACACAGTGAGTTCTCGTGGGCTGGCTCCCACTGACAATAGTTCCTCTCTCTTTGGACCTTGTCAAAGCAGTGAAAATTCAGCCCTACTGGGTGTTAGGGCTAGTGGAAATGTCAAAATGAGGTGGTGACTCAGGCAGGCACATGATTGAAAGGTGACAGTCATTTCTTCTCTGAAGTAGTCCCTTTGAACTCCTCCCATGGCCTTCTTTCTTACTTTGACTACTTTAATGAAGCACCAAGAGTTTTGTTTGCTGGGAAAGCTGGATAAAAGCCCTGAGTATTCAGCTTCTTTCAATACTTTTTGGGCAGCTGCTAACATTTAAAAAAGAGAATAGCTCCATACTTTTAGAAATAGTTTCTCCTTTCAATCATGGTCTTGGAAATATCATTCTTAGACCTATAAAATTTTTCTTGTACCTCTGAGGTCTGCAATGGCTCAAGTTTTGTATTTGCTGTACATTCATAGTCTCTTACAACCCTTGGGGACTTTAACAAATGAGAAAAAGAAACACTGGCCTACACAGAAACCTGCTCAGGAATTCTGAAAAATGAGAGTTCCATGAATACTGTATGAAAATAGAACGAGGAGTGGAGATTTGCTCTCTGGTCCCTGTTTGGTACCGAAAATCCCCTCTGGAGCCAAGAGACTAGGGCCCCTCCTTAGATCATCTCAGTCATGTACTCTTTGCCCATTGTATTCTAGGTACGTGTTCTGGACAAGCTGATGGTTGAGAGACTCTCAGCAGAGAGAACGGAGTGCATGAACCGCCTGCAGCAGCACTCAGATATGGAGAAGCATGAGGGAGAGAAACGACAGGTGAAAACCAGCATGTTAGCCCTTAACTGGTGATTTACCACCCATCTCCAGAGTGAAAAGATTCAGACATGTCATTGAAAACTCAGAAGCTGTGGTCCCCTGCAGTGTTTGCATTATATAGCATGCCATTTGTGTAACTCTGATAGGAAGTTAATAGGAAAGAAGCTGTAGTTCAGTTCATGTTTGTTGATGAATATGTAGGCCATAGGTGGAGACTGAACAGTTTATAGAACATGCTGGGGAAAACATGATGTCTAACCTGAATCAGTTCTGTATGTTGTGCATTCATTTGGCCATGACTCTGTTGCACAAGATTTAGTTCCTGCCCTCAGAAAATCTATGGTCTACCCAAGACAACAGACATAAAATGAGCACTTTTATGTTCATGCTTCTCAACAACCAGAAATGCTTGGTTGGGAAGACTTGGAAAGCTCTAGGTGTTCAAGCTGAACGTGGCTGTAAGTCACTTAATGAAGATTATAGATAGTATCAGCCTGCGTGTTAGGAATCCCGCTCTAAGGAGCAAGCAGCAAAGGGCCTGTGGCCTGTGGGAGGGTGGGTTATCCACAACTTTGGGGCTTGTCAAGATGGTATTCTCAACGAACATAATTAAAATGTCCATCTTTGATGCTTTAATTCATAAGCCTTATATCAGACTCACCTGATTATTTTGTGTGTCTTTTAGATGTCCTTGGTGGAGGAATTAAAAACGTGGTGCATGTTAAAGATCCAGAATCTGGAACTGAAGCTTTCAGGAGATTCCAGGGCCTCTAGGGCTAAGTCCACACCATCTACTTGCGAGTCCTCTACAGGTAACCCACGGGTAGAGATCGAGAGCGCCATTCCATCCAAAGGTGGTGAAACCCCAAGTCGTGTTCTCTCCAGGGCTGTGGGAAACAACTGGATTGCAGAGTAAACTAGGGCAAGGATTGTATTTTCCTTACTGCTGGATACTGAGTTCCTAGGCAGCAATAAAGCACTCTTGTTTAAGTGTTCAGAAATATTGATAGTGTCAGAGTGGACCCCAGAGATGAGGGTTGGTGAATAGACATCTGCCTACTCAACAGGACCCTTGCCCCCCATTCCCCTGTCTCCTCCGTGATTGACCTTATACCTTTTCTAACTCTATAAGACCTCATTAAGCAGCAGTATAGATTGAAGCTGCCTCAGTTGCTAGATAAGAGATGCTTTGAGCAAAACATCTTTACATTGGCCACAGTGATTACCCTCAATGATAATTTTGAGGATGTTCAGGGTCTTACTAATTACACCTCCGTGGGGGTTTTTAGTTGTCAAGAGTTTTATGTTACCACAGACTGTCTCAAAATGTGGTTTTAGCTTCTTTGCACCCATAACAATGGGAAAGATTCTTAGCAAATTTTTCATGTTAGGACTAGTTATGGAGCTTGGCCTGGAGCTCTGGGTATGGGGAATAGGCAAGGAACTAGTAACTGGGACGGTGGTATAGAATGAAGATATTCATTCTCATGAACTGCCCATTTGTTTTGAGACACTTGGTGAGCTGTGTCATCCTTAGCAATCAGGAAATTGTACCCAGAGCTTTCTAGGGTAGATTGAGATAGGCTAAAGGAGAGGCCAGCAACTTTTTTGACTTATATTCCATCAGCGTGACTAACACAGTATCTATGAAAGCCCTGACAAGCCAAAATGATAACTGAGGGAGAAGTAGAAGGAAGGACAGGGGAGGAGTTGCACATTGTGCTTGGTGACTGGCAAGGCTGGTGGTTTACAGAATTCTCATGGTTCTCAAATGCTGACACACAGCCATGTGACTCTGGATTTGCTCTGACTTGTGTTTTCCCTCCCAAACCAGGTATGGATCCATCAGTGGCGACTGCAGGTCCAGTAGCAGCTTCTGACAGTTCCCCTCAGGTGGTTAGGCCCAAGGAAAAGGCCCTCAACTCCACTGTTACCCACAGACTCCAGCAGGAGCTGTCTTCTTCAGACTGTACGGGCTCCCGGCTGAGGAATGTCAAGGTCCAGACAGTCCTGCTACCCTTGAAAGAGGCAGCCAGATGTGATCAGCAGGCTGGGCCCTGTGTAGACAGAGGCACCCAAACTAAGAAGTCTGGGAAGAGTGGGCAGACAAGGCATCAAGCCCAGCAACCAGCACCCAGCACTTCCTGTGGGCAGCCGCCACCAGCAACAGGCAGTGAGCAGAGTGCCTCTCACATTCGAGACACTTCCCAAGCTCTGGAGATTACCCAGTATTTTTTTGAGGCTGTTGCTACGCAGATGGAAAAGTGGTATGAAAGGAAGATTGAAGAAGCACGAAGTCAAGCAAGTCAGAAAGCCCAGCAAGACAAGGCCACGCTGAAGGAACATATTAAAAGTTTAGAAGAGGAGCTTGCTAAGCTGAGGACTAAGGTGCAGAAGGAGAATTAGGACCTGGGAAATGGCACAGGAAAAGATCCTTGAGGATTTCTAGTTTTGCAACTGCAGGATAACTATGCCCAAGGTGTCAGTTACTGTGCATGTAGCAGACTTGTCTTTAAAAAAAAAAAAAATCACCGATTTCTAAAATGTGCCAGCCACATGTTTTCTATGCCCTGAAGTTATGAAGACTTCAACAATAAACTGAATCCAGGGGAAGCTTGCTTAGTTTCGGGTTTCATTACAAACTTAAAACCTCAGTCCAAGTTCATCTGAAGTTCAAAAGCTCAGATTAAGCAAGCCACTAAGAAACTGAATGACATGTAAGCCTAAACTCTAAAATTCAGGATGTACTAAATAATGTAAATCAAAAGCAAGAAAAAAAGTTAATCCCTTATGAATCAAGTAGTCATTCACATAAATGCACCTGCTGTGCCTAGACAAGAGTATCTTTCTGTAAGAGAAACTGAGATGTGCTATACTCTCTGAAATGTATAATTCTCAAAGTGCTGACATTTCAACCAGGTGAAAACTTACCAAATAGATTTTGAGATTTTCATGATGTCACAAGATCCAGTCCAGTATATCTGAAAAGAAAATGTTTTGAAAAGCCAGAGTGTATTGAAATAATGGGTAATTGACTAGTAGCACTGGGAATATTTATCAGTAATGAACTCAAGTGGGAAAAGTTCAATCATTTGGTAAGATTTTCTGTATTTTCGCTGAAAATACAGAAATACTACAATAGATTAATACTAGTGATTTTGAAGCACATTAATGGAAAAAAGCATTTACATAACAATTACCAAATATCTTAAGTATCTTTCTGAATTTGAGATTATTGGTCTGCATTTTATAAAGAAATGAGGCTATTTCTGGAAAGTATTTCATTTTTAATTGAGTTCTGTCATTGAGGAACCTCAAAAGCTTTCCACTGCTTTGCAGTGACTATGTCAAGGTAAATCAATGCCTTGATTTAGACCCCAACAGTGTGCAACTTCACGGCTCCCTAAATATTTTACTCTCTGCTCTATGGATACACCAAGTTGTAAAAGCAGCTTGGGTGTGTTGAAACTTTGAACTTAATTATCTTCCAAACTTTTTGTCCCTTGGAATGTGGGATTAAATTCACCTCAAAATTCCATGTATGTATAAAAACCTCAGTTCTATTTCTAGAATCACAAGAACTAAGGATTGTCATTTTGACTAAAATGTTGCTCATTGAGCGAAAGAGAAAAGAATGACTTCTTGAAATTGAAACACCCAGAAAAATAAAGTATGCTGTTAGTCCCTATTTTTGCCTACCAAGCTCATAGTTGTTTTTGTTTTTTTAATAGTGAAAATCTATGGGTATAGATATTCCTAATAAAGGTAGGTATATGTCAGCATTACAGAATCTAGATAGGGAATTAATTTGGTGTTCTCTCAAGCTTTTTTTATGTTTGTAAGCTTGTCTTGTTCTCAACTGCTACGTAGGTAGATGGGTTTTCCCCTAGAGACTCTTCGGGTTGCTAAATGTAGAGGCACTTTTCTCTTTCCATTTTCCTGTGTATTCCTAATGCAGAATCACAGAATCGTAGAGCTAGATGGTACCTTCAGACCAGAGTACTTTAGTGGGAATTAATTTGATTATATAACTCCAGAAGTATTTTGATAATGTGCCACCAGAAGCAGGCAGCTTATTGTGAACTGGCTATTTTTGTCAAAGTCACAGGGAAGAGATTAGAGAGAATGAGGTCAAATGTACCTAGTCTGCAGATTACATGGACCTTGTCTCTCCCTCTCTCTCTCTCAGATGGGAAAACCTATAATAGATAAGATAATAGAACAGGGTCAGGTCAGCCTCCTAACCCAAAGAGATGGCAGCATCTCAAGACCAATGTAATAGCTTTTAAACAAGTGTTTGTTTTTGCTCCTGTCAGAAACTCAACTATGGGTCTGATGTGTATTTTCCCTTTTTCCTTTGTGCTAACTGCTAAAATGAGCAGCAAATGCCACGGAAGTACTTTTCCAGATCCAGAGTGAGGCTGGAACTTTGAATAGCTGTGGGTAAAATGATGTAAAATACATGAAAGTTGTACAATATTGCAATGTTTTTTTTAATTGTTATTGCATTGAGTATAGTAAATACCTGTGACAGACTAAATATTAGTTTCAGTCTTGACTTGGGAGCCCAAAATAAAGGAAGTGATGTTTTCATGTTTATACCTTCTTTTTTTCAGTAAGTGTTGAGAGGTATGTAACCTCCAATTACTATTTTTATCACTTTGTGTATCTCTTCCAAGCATTAGACATGGTTCTCAAAACTATGAATATTATATTCCTTATTTAAAACATGAAAGTGTGAATATTTTGTTTAGCTTACATTTTCATTTTTATAGCTGACCAAATGTTATGCTTCCTAAGAGTGCCTTCACCCAGTCACACTTCGCCATGTTTCCGTAAAAGTATAATTCAAATACATCTGCTTTAAAGTAGAGATCAGGTGAACTACCTGGGCGGGGGCGGGGAGGGGGAAGCCTGCTGTAACATGGAAAGATTTTTCAGTGCAAGCTTAAACAAATGTTGAAACTGTTGACCCTTTGGAAAATACTGAACAAAAGAGAAAGATAAAACATTACTTGTAATTGTATGCAGGCAAAGATAACATTTTTTAACTAACAAATTGTTCCTAAAAGCTAAATATATTTTTTCTTGTGACATAAAAGCCAGTCAGCTTGACAAACAAGTTTAAAAAAACTGAAGACCTTTTAGAATACTTTTTGTGAATAACACACTAAAAATTTTTAATAATCTTATTTAAGGAATATTCTTTTCCTGCAGTAAGTCAAATATTGTGACTAAGTGTGAATTAAATCCATGAGACAAAAGCAAGACACAGTAAAGCACTTTTAATACAAAACAATGGGTAAAAGTGATTTACTCTTCTTAGTAAACATAATTTAATTTATACTAATTTCTCAGATGCCTGACTCAAGTGAAGAAATAGCTTATGGTAATTTCTAGTTTGGCAAAGAGTGACAATTTGCTTTCGATCTGGTGTGGGCCTTATTCTACATAATCCAAATTTTTCTCCCAAGGTAGATGTGAACTGCGTCCTTGGTTCTCTTTTACTAGCATTTTCCTTCATAAAAGATAAATTTAGGTAAGTGTGAGTCTCTGCTTCTCAGCCTTTCCTGAGTATCTAATGGTAAAACTACAATACTTACACCAGGAAATATGTTCTGCTTTCCTCAAATATCAGAAAGTAATCTGTCTCTACAGACATATTCACAGCAATGCCTGTGCTGTGAATTTAAAATTTCCAACACAATGGTGCACTTAAAAGGGGGAAATGACACAGGGACAGTCAATATATTTAATAAATACCCTTAGCCACTTCTCGTTTGCTGTAAAGCTTTTATATTTAAAATTTTAATATAAAAATATTGACTTATTGTTCAAATACATAAGCTTAACATTCAGATTTAAACTTTAGGAACAAAACTTTCACATTCAAACAGAGTACAGTTTACAGAGAACACCCAAGAAGGTCATTTGTCTAATCCAGAATATTGATAAAAATAATGAATAAAATGTTTCACCAGCAGTTCTGCTATGGTCAGCATCTTAAAGAACATGGTTCCATATGTGAGAAGAAACTACTAAATCTTCTTAGGCTAAACAACAGAGTTTGCCTTTAATTCAGTCAGGATAATCAAAGCACATAAGTGAACAAATAAAATTAAGCTGCTCTATAGAGACAAAGGTAAAAGGTTGTTATAATCTGCAAGATAAGAAATTTTCAGTGTTTTACTCACTTTAAAAATATGAACAAAAAAACCTCAGTTTTCTTAGTCTTTGGCATTTGCAATTTGCAAATTCAAATCAGAAATGCTCTTACATCTTCCACTGCTAGGAAGAACATCACCAAGTCACTGACTTTTACACCTCATATAAGGATGATTTTTAGCTTTGAGAGTTTAGATATACTAAGACAGCATGTATTTGAGTTTGTATGTCAATCATACTATACAAAGAATATTTCTAAAGTGTTCTATATTTAGAAACTTTGCTTTTTTTTCATCAGTTGGCTTTGCAGTAGATTGACTAACATACATCTTTATAAAAATCTGAAAATTGTCTCAAGCAAACATTTTGAATTAGATTACCATTTAGAAGGGTATTCTAAATTATTTTGTCCTGTGGGCTCTGAGGCTGTGTGACATGGAGGTGGACCCTGGCGATCTAGGTCACTGACATGCCACCATCAGCACACAGTCCAATACAAGACACCATTTTTCATTCACCATAATTTTTTGTACATCTTTCAGGTGCTGGTCAGATTCGTGGATTAACTTTTTAGACCTGTTCTGTCAATTAGCAGAGGACTTCATTCTGCAGGTCCACCAATCCCAGCCTTTTACCACAAAGCTTTCACTTTTAGCAAATTAACTGTGATACATCTGGTCTCTTTGAAAAGTGTCTCCAGTGTATTCAAACTGCTTTTTCCTGTCCTGGATTGAGAACCTCCTGCACTGAGGAGCTTTCCTAACTTATTTTACTTCTACATAGATGTTGAGGTGATTGCATTAGTTTCATCCAGTAGTTGCCTTTTCTTTTGGTAAATGCTGCAAGGTGTTCATTAAGCTTCTCTTTCTCTTCTCTTCCCAACAAAGATCTAGATTCCCAGTGGTGGTCTTTTCAGAGAGCCCTCCGAATGTCAGATCATCGCACATCTGAAGAAAATACCTCCATAACCCTGAGGGTAATACAGAAAGACTTTTCAAGAAAGCTCCAGGATATCTCCTGAGGTCAGTACACCTCCAATCCTACATCTCATGCTGTTTTTCAAAATAGCTTTATTGAGTTATACAATGTTATATGTCAATTATATCAATTTAAAAATTTAAAAAAGAAACTCAGCTTTATTGAGGTATAATTCACATGATCCATGTAAAGTATACAGTTCAGTGGATTTTAGTATATTCACAGAACTGTGCAACCAACACCAAAATATAACTTTAGAATACTTTCATTACCCCCCCCAAAAAAAACTCCATATATATTAACAGCTTCTCTCCCTTCTATCTACAGCCCTAGGCAACCATTAATCTTTCTGCCTATTCTACACATTTTGTAAAAATGGAATCAGACAGTATGTGATCTTTTGTGATGGGCATCTTTCACTTAGTATTTTCAAGGTTCAGTCATGTGTAGCATGTATTAGTACTCCACTACTTTTTATTGCTGAATTGTATGGATATACCATATTTTATTTATCCATTTTATCAGTTGGTGAGCATTTGGATCGTTTCTACTTTTTGGCTATTATAAAATCATGGAACTGTGAACATTTGTGTGCAAGTTTTTTGTAGACCTATGTTTTCAGTTCTTGTGGTTATAACCATAGGAGTAGAACAGCTGACTTGGGTAACTGTATTTAACCTTTTGAACAACTATCTGTTTTCCAAAGTGGATATACTATTTTATGTTTCCACCAGCAAGGTATGAGGGTTCCAATTTCTCCACATCTTCACCAATGTTTCTTATCTCCCTTTTTAAATGCAGCCATTCCAGTGGATGTGTAGTATCTCACTGTGGTTTTGATTTGCATTACCCTGGTGGATAACAGTGTTGAGTATCATTTTACGTGCTAAACTGTTATACTGGTTTTTGCTCCTTAGAAAAACTGCTTACAAATCCAGAATCATTTTCAAAATACAGCGTTATGTTTTTGGGTGCTAAGGCAATTGTTCTGATGACTTTTTCTTTGCTCTTGGTGACATGCATGCTCTATGTTCTGATATCTGCCTGAGTACTGTACATACAGTTTGGTTTGGCTTTAGGCTGCCCATTGTTAAGCCTAAGTTCAATAAAAAACACAGAGACTTAAAATCTTTCAGAATAATATTACAGTTAAGATTTTGCTAGAGCAAGTGTTTTTTCTAATTCCTTGAGCTGCATATTGCCTTGTGTAATCATCATCCGGATGGTATCCTGTAGAAGAAAGTGAAACCTGGTCACTGTTTTACCTGGTTATACAAGGTATGGCCCTACCATTTTATTATAGTCAAGAACCAATACTAAGATTTGGAACAGTTGCATATCAGAAAAGCCAAAAGCTAACAATTAAAGGTGCACAGTGTCTGTCATGCTTTCATACACCCGACTCATACATCCCAAACCATCAAGCTGTAATATTTATAATCTTTTCACGTTTATGTGTGGTTTGATAAAAATTAGGGATGCTAGTGTAGAGTGTAGATATTTAAAGTGGAAAGTTACTTTAGGAAAGTGGAAAATCAGTAACATTAAGAGCAATGAAATTTATATTCCATATGTCTACGAAATATTTTTAAAAATCACTAATCAATTCAAAAGGTTCAGGGCCTGTCCTCACCATAATCCTGTTCTCACCTCTTCTGTGGCACTTTTGTTTCTTTTGAATTCTTCCCTTGCCCAGTCCTTCAGGTATTTGCGATCAGAATCATCTGGAACTTGCCGAATTGCTTGCAAAATCCTTCTGTATAGAAGAAGAACTTGCTGTCTTCTCAAGAACTGTACAGGGGAAGAAAAATGGCAGTTACAACTGCACAGTCCACATCCCAGAGGGTTCTACTTGAGCAAACTAAACTGTAATCAGATGACTTGTTTGGTCCTCAGTTTTTAAATGAGCAAAAAATAAATAAATAAATAAATAAAATGTATGTATGTATGTAATTATGTATATATGTATATTTTTTAAGAAAAGTTTATTTGGGCTGTTCGCTTACTCCTTTGTTAAACATAAGAATCCTTAAAGAACTCTCTGGGCAGAAAAAGGGCTACTAGGCTCCTGGAAACTGTAACCACTGTAACAACACTTTATCTAAATTAATGCAGTTGTTAACCCCTTGGTAACCTCATTTGCTCTTTACCATAGCTCAGAACAGGCAGAGCAGTTTTTATCGCTGCCACTGGATAGCTAAGGCATTAGGGCTCCATGAGATCTAGAGCCTGGCCTGCCTTTTGCATCCAGTCCTGGAAGACAGGTTTCTGCCTCCCCCGCCCTTCCCTGCACCCCGCGCTTCCAGTCGACCCCGCTGGGAAGCCCCACCCTCTGCAGCCCAGGCCAATCACCGAGGGAGCGCGAGCAGGGTCACCCGCCCCAATCGATCCCCTGAAGCACTTTGTAGACTAGGTGTAGGGAGAGACGCAGAATTAAGCTCACACCCGGAAAAGCTGTCCTAGAAGGCCCACGAGAACAGTTGGTACCTGCTTTAGCGTTAGCGTCACTGGGGGTAAGCGGGAAGTAGCCATGTCCTGCAGACAGCGTAGCCCACTAGAGCCACAGTGCGCAGTAGCGGAAGTGGAGAAATGATCAGGGGGCGGGGCAAGCTCGGTTTCCTGGGAGATCGCCTGCGGATTGTGTGCCAGCCTGGGGTGCTGGGAAGTCAGTCGTGATTGAAGCCCATGGGTTTGCAACCAGTTATGAGCTCTGTAGCCCTGGGTAGTTTCACTTGTCTTAGTCTAAGTTTTCTCACCTCTAAAATGAGATAGCAATTCCTATGTCAAAGACTTATAGTGAAATAGAAATCGTAAGGCATATAGCAGTTCTAGCACATGGTTTTGAGTTTCATTAAGTGGAAGTTGTTTTTTTTTTTTGGAAGTGATGGGGGGTGGATATTTTAGTGTATTCCTTTTGAGCTTCTTAAATGTGCAGAGTGAAATACTAGAAATTTAAATGTTAATTTCTTTTAAAATTTGCATCCTGCTCCTTTGTCTTTTTTTTATCATTATCAGCCTGCTCTTTTCTGTTGCAGTCATTTCCCCTGCGGCGCCATGGAAGTCTTCATGATCCTCAGTAGTTACCAGGTTTTAAGGGCTGCCCACATTGCGCCTTTAAAAATTTTGTATCACTAATAATAAGGAACTGAACATCCCTATGCTCTAAGATCTTTTTTTCTCATAATTATTTTGTCCTCCCAACAACACACAAGCCCTGAGATTATGTAAGTGAAGTTAATGAATCTTTGCTATATAACGTTTCCAAATAGGATTGTTCTAAAATAAAATATAGCCAAAAATGTTTGATTACCCATTGCCTTGCTTTTTGGAATCTTTGGTGCTCCCTTTTCTTAGTCGTTCTGGCTAATTTCCTGGCCTATTTCCTCATCTGGAAGTGAGATGATAGCATCAAACTCAGAGGTGTAGTGTATATAATGCACTGAGAACGGGACCTGGCACATATAAGTACTCTAAGGAGTTTTTTTTGAGTATTACCAGGCTCTATGGCCATGCCACCCTGAATGTGCCTGATCTTATCTATTACCAGGTTAACCCCATAAACACTTTTCAAAATTTGTCTAATTAGCAACAGCAATTCATTGCTTTTTTCTTCTTCTAAATACTAGTGGTTAACTGTCCCTTGCCACTTTTGTGTATTGTCATGGCTCTGGTCCATTAATGCTGCTCAAGACTTTTGTCCTAATTTGATGTGGGCTGTTTGCCTATTTTTTATTTTAGTCCTTTATATAGCTTTAAGTTTCTATACAATAATGTGTTTTTCTTAAGGCTTTTCAATTTCATCTCTCCTTAAGAACCTTGTAATTCTTCTTACTTTTTCATTGTTTAAAATATTTTCTCCATCTAGAAATTTAGATTTATGGCATGATGTAGATATAAATTCTTTTCCAGCTGCTAAACTATAATTTTCAGCATCATCATTAAAATAATTTATTCCTCTTTCTAGCTTTTGATGCCCATATGGTAAATTCTTTTATAACCTAAATAATCTGTTCAGGTGTTTCTTTTGGATCTATCATACTGCTCTTAAATTTTGCTTTATTATTTGGCAGGAATATTCCCCCTGTAGTTTTTTTTAAGAATCTTCCATTATTCATGATCTGCATGAACTTTAGAAATGTTTTGTATCATTTCCCTCTAAATCATCTTAGAGTCTTTATTAGAATTTTGGTAGTACTGAATCTATAAATGAATAAATATGTGAGAACAGACATTTTAAAACTATTTTTCTTACCATCCAGAAACATTCACTATGCTAGACAGTAGTAATACTGTCATGAGTCATATATGCTCTCTGTCCTTAGCCTCATGCTTTGAGCAGGAATACTTTTTTTTTTTAACATATATATCCAATGCAGTATTACAGGTGACATCAAGGTTCATTCCATGGGAGCTCATTCTTCCTGGACGGCTTATCTGAGCTAGATGTTTGTCAGAAAGGCAAAGTAGGTAAGAGAATTCCAAAGAATGCATGGACACTGGCAGATTCTAGGACCTCTGTGGTTTGCAGTGACCAGGTCAAAATAGTGTATGGTGGGGATGCAGGGAGAAAAGGGACAGCATAGTCAGGTCACACTAAGAAGCAGTGAATAGTATTGTCTTAAAAACAGGGACCTCTGGAGGAACTTTTGAAAGATCTTGAATGTGGTGAGTAGGATGAAGCGAAACTAGCAAAGTGATTAGTCTGGAATAGTACTTACGTACTCTAGGTTACAGATTTAAAAAGAATTCTAGCCTCAGTGCAATCAGAAGAAAACAGAAAGGAAGACAAGATAAATGTCCAGAAGTTAGGGCAAATAAGATTGGAGTTTGGATGAATATGAAGAAAGTAAGGCACATGTGAAGGTCGAGCACCCAGTGAGTGTGTGTGTGAGCAAGCTTATCCTTGGTACCTTGTGACTCAAGCTTTTACTCTGGGCTAAGGTCTGCCTGTCCTCCACCCCGTCAGTTCCTGATAGGTCTCCTGTGATGGCTCTCATAGGACAAACTGAGAATGGAACTCTTGGGTAGCTGCTTGCTAGAATTCCTACTGTCCCAGACCACATGAACTATTCTAGAGTCAAGGGAATCACTATCTTACCACACCAACCAGTTGGGAAGCTCCGGTTTAGTTGGTTCTGTCAATTACAGGTAGATATGATAGACTATATTACTATCATCATGCTGGTGTCTTTCCCTAGCAGATCCAACCCTGATGGAAAAGTCATCTTCCTGCTCCAAAGAAGAAGAAACATGTTATTTTGAACCACTTTGAGCCACTGTGTTTCCACCAACTCATCCTTTTTCCTTTGCCATGAGGCCAGCATGCCACAGCTCACCCACCATGGACATGACACAAGAAAGAAATAAATCCTTACTGTAACCAATGTTGTGGAGTTCTGTTAGCCTAAACTAGTAACACCTGACTGATCCAGCACACAAGATCATTCCCTTAGCCTACCTTTTATACTCCTGTTATATTCTGTTAAAAACGATCACAAATAACATCACCAGTGGTACATATTTTTAATAGTTTTCAGAATATAAGCTGCATAGCTTTTTAGAATAAAAAATAATGATATAACATCAGGTCCATGCTTTAGGACACTTGGTTAAACAATAAGCAATCTTTGATGACCACCTCAAAAGGGTGGCGGACTTCACAGTGTAACTTGATAACAGATGTGGAGATAGACGATTACATCATGGCATACTGTCTACAAAAGAACATTCGGACAGAACTTAAATAGAACACAGCCACAGTTTCAAGTATTCAAGCACTGCTTTCTGGCCAAGTAAAAACTGCTTAAAAACTGTTGATGTATTTTCAGTGGGGGGCAGGGGGAAGATGTAGCTGCTTCGTTCTTCTGGATATATATAGGATATCTTTTCCAGAATGACTGGCTCAGTATAGCTGGAAAGCAGTGTGGGGAATGAATCTTCCCTTTAACTATTAAGAAAAAAATGAACTAAAGAAATAAATTACTACAACAGGGACTGTGGCACTGAGAAAATGAAATAAAGGGAAAATCATCTTTCCATCATTGCATAGTCTCCCAAAGCAGCAAATGTGAAGGAGGACACTGGAAAGCCACTTCATTTTTACAGAGTCTAAGGATCATTTTTTTTTTTTGATTACTTGAATTTCCGTGTCTAGTTGCTTCATGAGCACAGAGATACAGGAAGCTTCCTGCCCTTGAGAAGGTAGTTCCTTACACATGAAGCACGGTAAGAAAACACACACTCATAATCTGAAAACTGAAGCTGTCTCAGCCACTTGACGGCTTTTAGGTCCACACTGTGGGCTTGGTAAAGGAGAATCTTAGAGGCGGGGGGGGGGGGGGGGGGGGGTGGTCAAAAGGACAGCTTCCTTCAGTCTTTATCCAAAGGACTGGCACAGTCCCGTGCTTCTGGCAGCACTTCCTCAAGGCAGGTGTCCAGGGTCCCTAGGAGGGGAGCAGGCAGCTGGACCCCAAGGGTGGAGTTGGCTTCCTCTCAGGCAAGGGCTTCCAAGACAGACAGCAGAGCGGCTCTGTTACAAGAATGGCAGCCTGGGCAAAGCAAGGAATCCAAGAGCTTTCTTTGCACTCTGAAGTCATGTAAAATAAAATGTACACTGCAATGCAGTTTTTTGTAAATGTTGGAGGAAGTTTTATAAATCAGATCTAAGAACAAAGAATGTTTTAGAGCTCTGAGTTCAGAAATGGTTGTCTATAAGATAGAAGCTGGGCAAGAAGTGTGATATCTCAGTGTGAAGTTTCACCTTTGAACTGTGATCTTTCTGGTCTACAGGTAGTCAGAGGCTGTCACCAACTCAAACCACTGCCTGAGAGCATCGCTGAGCGTCTCAGGAAGTGCATTCATATCACGAAGAATTATATAGAAGGGGAATGGGAACTCTTCCATGTAGGATCGGATTTCAGGCATCTCCCCAGGTCCTTTAAATATTGGTACTTTAATGTCCAAGATAGAATCCTGTTAACAGAAGACATTTTGAAAAAAAAAAAAGCCAAATCACTGTCCTTGGCTAGCTCTTCCATGACCTCTTTTGCTGACATTTTTGTCTAATTCCTACATATGAAAGTAGCTTTTATTACTAAGTAAAATCAAAATTTTCAGAACTCTCATTGAGGAGGAAGAAGATCTCTGAGCACCCCTTCAGGAGAATAGGCACAAAAAGGGAGAGAAAGGGATATAAGAAAACTTGATTTCTCTACAATGGTGTCTCCCATTCTCAACATGGACTAATTCACAATAAATCTTGTTATCTAGGCTTTACCATGCCCTGTGGAGATAAGGCATCCCCTGGAACAGAAATGCCCCGTTTTCTTTCACTTGGCAACTGATGCTTCCTGCTCTGATGGCACTGCTGAGATACAAGTAACTGGGAAAGGCATGACTACAGTTCCAGGTGGATAGGACCCATTGCTAAGAGTTGGCATAGTGCCTACCTCACTGGGTTACTGGAAAGTTAAATGAGAACATTCTTATAAAGTGCCTCCTAAAACAATGCCTTACAGAACAGAGTTTTGAGTATGATGTGACCCAGGCCATATTTCAGATAGAATAGACTGAAAGGCATCCTTGCTTTATCCTCAGAAAAGTGGCTTTGTCACTTACCCGTGAACTGGGATTATCCAACACAACAAAAATGACAAAGATCTTAGCATTCCGAGCAGCCTGAACTGCTGCCAGGACTCTGTCTTTGCCCTCAAGGAAAAGGCCACGTCCGTCAGAGACCACCAGGAGGAGTTGTGCAGTTTCTATAGTAGGACGTACAAGCATAAGAGGAAGGGAACAGAAAGGAAATCCATTTTTAACAAATCACGCCTAAAGTAAGACACATTAACACAGGCTTTCTCTGTACTATTAACATCAAAAAGATATGAAACCGATGAACTCTGGGCACAAAAGAGGCCTCTAATTAGATCTCTTACTTCAGCTGCCAAAGTCAGAAACAAGACTGTACACACCTGCATAAAGCTGCTGTCAACAAAAAATTTCCCAGTAGTGTTTCAGGGAATGTTGACTTTAGATCAGCTTCACTGTAGAGCAACATAGAAGAGAACTAAAATACACATTTGTGGCTATAAAATATTAAAATGCAGTAGAGTAGAAGTACCCAAATCAGAAATCTGGAACTGTGTCTACCATCACCTTCAAATTTTCATGTACCTGATTTCTGTTTTTCCTTGAAACTGATTTAAACAAAAATTTAAATAGAGACCAGTAAAATAAAATGCATTAAAAAAAAATTTTTTTTTTGAATTTAGCTGTATAACGTTTCCAGCAAAAGATTACAGTGGTTGAAGGCTATCTTTTCTCTGTCAAGGAAGGTTAGCAAGTGTTGAGAGGCATGAAAGACTTGCTTCCAACAGGAGGTTTGTCCATGATACACTCAGGATTGAGATTTTTGGAAAGAGCTAAAGAACAAGTACGTTTCAAGCCTGAAATCAATCATGGCTGAATTAGTTGGTTTATGCTTTATGTCCTCTTCTGCTTTCCTGTGTTAATACTCTTCATACTTAATTCCACATACTTTGCTCCTTCCTTTCGCAATACTAAACTCAATATCAGATACATATATCATAGTTTATTACAAACTAGTGTCTAATTCTTTGATTGTAAGTCTCAAGAGTATGGTTTCAATAAAAAATTTTGAATGAATAAAAAATTCCATGAATATCAAATACCCTTCCATCTCCTGTTTGTCTTTTCCTACAGGCATACACTTTAAAAGATGGCGATGGGTACAGTGAGATGAGCAGTAAATTGCGAATACAGACAACAGAAATTCATTTTACCGAAGGCAGAAGAATGTAGCTCACCTGGACTGATGTTTTGTGAGAGCTGCTGGGCGGCTGCAAACATGTTGGCTACAGACTCTAGAAACTAAATAGACAAAATCTATTTAAATTCTCTTTCCACTGTCAGAGAGCCTGAAGCTACTTCTGACACGTAAGTGGTTATCAGATAACCATCTCAGATCTATAGGCAATCAAACTGTCCCTTCAAGTGGATCCTGTAGTAAAGGACCCACTATTTGGCATTTATCTTTGGGTACTGGCATTGTCAAACACAGATATGTGTCTCGGGCATATACCCTACTACCCTTGGGGATGTTTTCTATAAGACACCCCCAAGGAAAAGAAATACTTTCCCTGGGGGGATAATAAGTAATTTCCCAAAAACAGATATCATTTTTTAAAGAAAACTCAAGGGGAAAAAAAAAAAAAAAAAGAAAACAAATGTCCAGTGTGACATAAAGAGGCTAAATGAGGGCAGAAATCAGGACATCAGAATTACTCCATGCAATATTTTGAATTTATGTCATCCTGGGCAAGTTGCTGGCTCAACCATCGTGGACATGACACACATAAGAAATAAACCCTTACTGTAAGCCATGGATGTGGGGCCATGTTAGCCTAAACTAGTTATAGCTGACTGATGCAGCAGACAAGACCTGGCTTTATTTTACATCATAGGCTTCTCTAGGCTAAATGCGGGAGAGAAACTGGTCAACCCACCTGATAAGGGTACTGGGAGATGGTTTACTTTTCAAAATGTTTCCAGCCTCAAAAAAATAGTCAAAATATCAATGATACAAAGTCAAAATGATCTTTGAGAGATTGAGAAAAAGGGGTTACACCATGTTTAATAATGAGTGCCAAGGAAGTTTATTTTCCAGTGGTACATAGGCTGGGGTGTAGGACTAATCTTTATTGTAAATTTTACCTGCCCTAATACCATATTGGGGAGGAGGCAGTTCTAAAAATTATGTCTCCTAAACCAGAAAAACAACTATGCAGAATACATTTGATGTCAGCATACCTGAGCAATCTTGGTTTTCTTTTGTTGGAATTTGCAGAGCCGCAGAATCTGGGACCCTGAGTAATCACTGAACTGTTCGTGGAATGGGTGTAACAGTTTTACAGATTCTCCAAAACTTGGGGGAGAAAAATCAAAGACAATGAAGGTTATTTGTCATGTAAACAAAATAACAAAGGAAGATTGGCTTTCCTAATGGGACTAAAAGGCACCCTTACCTGCACACTGCAATCTGACCCACTTCCAGAAGGGTTAGAGCATTTCCAATCACAGCCAAAGATTCAAATGCAAGCTGTGAAACAAAGTTAAGGGTTGAAGGAATCAGAATAGCCTCTAGAACAGTGCCTTTCAACTTTTTCTATACCAAGATTCCTACAGAAAATGCTTTTTGTATGACCCAACACCACCAATACAGCTATTCACAACCAACCCAGAGGCTTTGGTGGCCTTAGTTAGGTCCTGGCTAATATCACAAATGCTGAAACTGAGAATCCATTACACTGGAAGGAAAGGTCTGCTCTAGACATCACCCACTAAAAGCGATTTGGAGAGATTAGGTCCACAAATTTTTAATTTCGAAAGTCATTTTTTGACTACCTAAAAAGTAATCTCTTATGAGTAAAGATTTTACAACTAATTTAATCTATGCATAAATTACAGCATAGTTTTAAATTTTGACTTCAATTAAAAAGATGACACTTACAGCAACTAACATCTACTAAAAACATCAAGTGCTAGATATTAAACCAAGAGCTCTACATCCATATTTTATTTCATATTCATAGCAACTCTGAGTTTGAAGTAGGTGTTGTTATAATCCTCGTTTTTCAGACTGACACTGAAACAAATTACCCAAATTCATGTAATAGTCACATGGTGGTGGGGAACTGGTATCTAAACCCAGGTTCAGAGATTACACTTTTTCCAGCAGAGCATATGTATTGATTTTAGGCTGCTCACTGGCTCATGCTGGATAATGGCATCACTGCAAAAATCAACATATACTTCAGTGTCCATATTACTTATGGTATCATAAGCAATTCTATCCAGGCTCCTTAGTCTTGTTAATACTGACTGATAAGCATTAACTGTACATAATTTAAGACTTAAAGAAATGTGTAGTGAATATATTTTTTTTAAAAAAAGATCCATATTATGTTTTATATGGTCTAAAGAATAGTTTAATAGTACATCAAATTTTGTGGAAAATACACGTTGTTAAGATTTACTTATTCTGCAGCTAGACAATAGCATAGCAAGGCTAAGAAACAATATAAAAGACCTATAAATCACTGAAATTGCCCTTTTGAAGTCTTTAAATTTTAGGACTTCTCAAACATGGTATTCATGTTCTCAGAACAGACGAATTGGTATTTCAAAATGTTTTTTTGCCAGATCATAATTAAGACATTTGTTGGCCTAAGGAACATGGTTAGGGATTTATTTCTCATCGAACTGCCACTACTTCTCTTCCATACCTGTTTGGTGTGGTTGTCTACCATGCTAGAAGAGTCATCAATAGCCAAACAAATCTGATACTGGCGTTTACTGGGTTTGGTCCTCCGAAGCCAAATCTTGTCTTTTCGAAACTGGCTAGCAATATACGGGATGACCTTCCGCAGGTTCAGTCGCTTCCCAGTCCGATAGTCTCCTCTATCAAATATACCCAAAGGAGCAAAGGTAAGTCAGCTGCTCATTCCTTAAGAATTTCTTTAAAGAATAAAATCACGTTAATAACATCTTATTACCAATTATACCAAAAAATGAGTAACCTGGCACAATGAAGTGTTACTGCAATTAAGTTTTAAGGGCCAGGATCATCTTGATCGGAAGCCAGAAGAGCTGGTTATGTATATGGCAATAATAATTGGCTCAAAAAAAATTGAGACATTTAAAAAAATTATAAAACAAGATGTTTGCATTGAATATTAAGTCTTGGCTTCTCTTTCTGTTCTAAAGCTAAGATTCTGAATATAACTTAATCCAAAAGGTCTACATAACATGTGGCAAGTGAGTAAAGCATCATGTAGCAAGGTGAGCAACACCCATACACAAAGGCTCAGCCAATTTCCCCATCAGATATTAATGAAACTGTATTCATATCAAACTTCACAGAAACCTATGGTAGAAATAACATGATGGCAGGATACTGAACACCATACTGGTGCCTGTGCAATAGAAACAGTAACCTAGAAGCCAACCTAGAAGTGGTCAGGTGCTGAACTCAATGGAAAAGGTGACACTGCCATCTTTTCAGGGCACTGTAAGCGCATCAAACGGAGAAGACTTACTTCAGTTTGGCTGCCTGGGTAGGCTCTAATATGAGACGAAGTTGTTCACACAACTGTTGTGAAAGAGGCGCAGTTAAGACCAGGTAACTCTGCCACATCTCAGCTGCAGCCTTCTCCTGTGTCAACAAAATCCACATGTAAGTTATCCTTACAATGTCAGAGCCAACCAAGTCATTACAGCAAGCTGAAGGCTTGAAGCTAAGTAGCAGAAAATGACTTGCATAAACTTTCTCAACAGAAGTTCTTTAAAGCGTCTCTTAGCAAGATGAAATCTAATTCACTTCATTAAAAATGTTTCTCCATCACCACCACAATCCACAGTTCCAACTGAGAATTAAGGCAGTAAAAATTAGAATTCATGGGGGTGGCTCTATAGTGTAGTGCTTAGCATGTCTGCTTTACACACAGGAGGTCCTGGGTTCATGCCTCAGGTGAAGCCACCGACCATACCCCTGGGTGTGCAATGCAAGCACATGAGAGATGCCACGCCTTCAGAGATCCAGTTCTGAAGGGGAGACGCAACATTTGTAGGTCAGGGTTGGAAGTGGGGAAGTGGAGGGAATTAAAGAAGGGAAAAAATTAGAATTCATGACCAAATCAATGCCTTATTCACATCTCCTACAGAAAGCATAACCTGAACCCTTCATGTGAAGAAGGAGCTGTGAATGGGTAATTCTGGTGCCAGCAGATCTAGCCACTTAATCATGGGCTCTCAGGGTCATGTTTCAAAAGCAAAAGTGACAAGTGTAAATCTCCTTACTAACACACTCAGCAATGTGCTTATTCCTGGGCACAAAGCTTCATGATTTTTTGCCAACTGTGATGGAGCAGTCAATACACATATTGGTGGGGATGATGATTACAGATGTGAAACTAAAATATGTATATGTAGAATAAATTTAGGATGTAAAGTCATTAAGAATGAAACTTCTGGTCCATCTATATATCCACATATGCCAGCTGGCAATATTCCAGGTGTCCTATTCTGAGGATGACACAGTATCTTTTTGCCCTATTTTTCTTAGACTAAAGGAAGTTAAAGAATTAAACAATTTTGTTGTTTTTGTTGTTTTAATTAAGCTAAAGTCTAGTGGTAAAGCAGGCAGAAAGTAATGAATAGACTTAGGATTCAGGATTGCACTTATATCCTCCATATACTCAGTCTCTTTTACAAAGGTTACTGGAGCTAAGAACCTATTAATTTTGCTGTATCTGAACAAAAGCCAAGATATTTTATGAAAAGACCAGTAACTTACTTCTTCTGGGTTTCCAGATTCGTGTGGCTGCCATGTTTCCAGCTGTCTCTCCAGCTCCTGTCTTAGCTCACTGACATCTTTTAAAAAGGGCTAAGAAGAAAAGAACCACAGATGAGAGAGAGGCAGCCCAGGTTGGAATTGCTAACACTATCACTGGCTGCCTTCTTTCCCATAGAACAAACTCCAACTACATACCCCTGATAAGTGAAACAAGCAAATTTACTGGCACATAAACCATTCTTCTGCTCCCCATTAGGAGAGATAAAATAGATAAAGGAAATTCTAACATTTATAAATCCATCACAGCAAAACAAAACCAAATTCCTATGATATCAATGATGGAATACTCTTTGATTAATCCAGATGCCATTAAGTCAAATGATTGGAGAAAACGACCCAGTTAATCAGCTCTTCCTAAACGCAAGCATTAAGTCAAAAACTTTTTAAAAACTTTCTAAATAGTCATTTCTTTTTTTAAGAAATTTTTAATTACAGTTGAGGTAAAATATTAGTTTTAGGTGTACAACATAGTGATTCCTAGTATGCATTTATATAACCTACAAAGTGATCACCTCAATAAATACAGCACCCTTTTGATGTCATACACAGTCATTACAATATTACTGACTATATTCCCTATGCTGTACTTCACATCCCCATGACTATTTCGTAACTACCAATTTGTACATCTTAATCTCTTCCTCTTTTTCACCGCCCCACCAAATCTGGCAACCATCAAAATGTTCTCTTAATGCGTTTTTTCTATTTTGTTTGTTCGTTTATTGTTTTTTAGATTCCACATCCTTGCTACTTTATGAACATAAACTGTTGACTGTCCTCTAGTCTCCTCACACAAGGATGGTGGATGTAAGAGAATATTTGAGAGCCAGAGGCCCAAGAACCAGACCCATCATCATGGCCAGGTGAGGGTTAAGACCACTACTGTGACCCTGGAATTAACCATCAGAACAGAATAGTGCTTTATCTGCTTTAAGAGCACCTAGGTCCTATCAACAGTATTCCTAAATATTTTAATAAGGATATAATACCACAAACAAACAGATGTTCCATAAAGTTCTTAAGACAAAGATTTAAAAGCAACTGATAATTATATTTTGTCAATTTATTAAAGCAGTAACTTATGAAAATTTTAATACCTGGAAAACCGTGTCCACAAGGAACTGATGAGCCGTATGAATGGTTGAATCTTGGCTTCTCTCTAGTTTCTCTTTCTCAGTCTCCTTGTGGGATTTGTCTGTCCTGGGGTCTTGGTCCTCCTCTGTTTTAACGGTCTGGGTCTCCATCTCATCAAAGGCTATTTTTATACAAAGACATAATTTTACTTATCATAATATTAACATAAAGACTGAGCCTTCATGGTGCCTTTCGATACTAAGAACTACTAAAAGTTCATTCATTCACTGCCCAACATATTCCCACATGTTCTTTCTTTTTGAGACAGTCATTGCCAATTTTTATTCCCCTAACTTCTCCTCCTCTCCACCCTGATGTTGAAGGTGGCTGTTCTGGGGAAGTGAGAATAGTTATGCTGACAAACCTTGCAGAACTATGTGATTCTTTAAACTATGTGCAGGTACAAGTTTGATCAAAATAAAAACTAAAATCAAAGTTCTACTTTATAGATAAGGGAACTGAGGCAAAGAAAAGGTGAATAATTTGCATCAACCTGTAAAGTGAGTAAGAGGTAGTCTGGGTTTCAATCTTGAGAAGTCTAATGGCAGAGCTGTGCCTTTCCTTTCCTTTGTCATGTAATGGCCAGTCAGTCAATAGTTCTAACACAGGGAAAGGACAGGAAGGGAGCTGAAGAAAAAAACTTTTGAATTTGGCGAGTTCTTTTGAATTTACATTTATTCTACTGCTGATAGTTTTTAAAAAATTGCTAACAGTTATTTTTAATGTTGAATACATTTTTTAAAATAAAATGGAACTGTATGTAAGGAGCCTTGTTACTTTCTCATATGCATTTTCCTCATTCTATTTCTTTAAATATTTTACTGCATTTTATGTTAATATTATATATGTTCATATAATTGAAAACATTACTTCTCTAATAGTCGAGAATATATTTTCTTGTCACAACTGGAGTAAATGATCTCTTTTAAAAAGACTAATGGGATTTTGTCTGTAACTCAAGTTTCAGAGGTCTCCTTGAAAGACAGTGTCCTGCAACACCACTCCTCTGCCTTTCCACTCCCCAACAAAATATAGTGAAATTATTATAAGCAAATGAATATCTAAGCCATGGGTTAGGACACGGAAATAACAGACCAGACCAGACTTACAGTTCAAAAGAAGAGACTCTCTAAGCCAGAGAGCTCAAAAAGGGTCTGTACCCACTGTAGGACTCACAAGAGCTTGCTACGGCCCCCGACTTGACCTCCTCTGGCTTCAGCTGCTCTGTGTCTACTGCTTTGAGCTCCTCCTGTTCCTCCATGTCCATGAAGGCATCCTCTATCTCCTCTTCCTCCTGATCTTTGCTGGAGTCTTTTGCAGACTGTTGCTGTTCCATGCTGGCTACATCTGCCAACAAAGTACACACACACATGTAGAAAGCCTAGGTCTTTGCAGAACAAAATAATCATAAGTGGGTGTGGTCTCTGCCATTTCTAGCTTCCAAGATTCTACTAATGCTGACTCTGCCACTGACTGGCTATGTGGCTTGGACAAAGTGCTTGACTTGTCTGTGCCCAAGATGTCCTACTGACCTACTAATGTAGCTGCCTATTCTCTACTCTTGACCGGAGGTACAAGGATATAGTGTAAACTATACATGACACCATAGAAATAAGATGTTTAGCTGGGTTTTTACTGCTATGACCAGAGACTAAACCAGAATAAACAGACTGGGCACATGATTCAGAGCAGCTAATGGAATTATCTCCTATTACTAAGTTATGGGTGGAGAAACGGCAGTGATTAAGAATACAACATGGGGCATAGAAAGACCAGCGTGAGAATCCCAGCATTCTGATCTTGAACAAGTTCTTAAACTTCTTTGGCCTCACTGGGCTCATCTACAAAATGGAAATGACCTAGCTCATGAGATTACTGTAGAAATTCCATGACCATGCAGTAAAGGCTCAGAATAGTGTTTGACACAAAGTAAAAGCTCAAAGCATGGTAGCTATTATTACTGCTTTATTTTTCTAACAAGTAGGTACAGAAGAGCAATCATTTTTGTACTATCCTCATAGGTAGATATTATCAACACTACTTTACATATTAGAAATGAAACAGTGAAAAGTCATCAAGAACCAGACGAGGAGACTGATGTTAAGACTTTTTTCCTCCCCTTTTCACTTACAGAGAAACATATTTTTCGAGTTCACAGCTCCTGCCATTGCAGGGAGCAACCTCAAGGTGACTGACTATAAAGTAATGTCCAGTACTCAGAAACCTTGACATCAGCACTGGGTTTAGATATGGCCCATGGTTACCAAGGGTATTGTAACAGGCTTATAGTAGACTCAGAAACTCTGAGCATTTGCACTTGGTTATAGGTATCTTTAAACCAAAAATAATTTATATCTGTGTGCAGATATTAGAGAGAAAATAGTTTTAAAAAGCCATTTCCCTCCCTCCAAAAAAGAATTTGTAATAACACTTGGCAGACACATAGTCATACAGCATAAGCTCTCTCAGAAAGTTCAGTGAGCAAAGGACAAGCCTTCCCTGTACCTACCGTAGGTCTGTGCATCGTAAGGATCACTCCCTTCTTTAATGTGTTCAAATGCATCTGCATCGTCTGCCTGGGGCTGGGGCTGGGAGGGCCCCAGCTCAGTGTGGCTATCTGTATCCACAGTCCTCAGCCTTTTATGCACATGCTCATTGTGATCACCCATGGAGCGTTCATTGTCGGCCTGTCCAGGTTTCCTCTTAAAACTCTGTGGGAAATATAAGGAAATAATTTAGAACTTTGTCTGTAATGGCGAAAAAGACCAAAAATAACCATAATGTCCATCTATAGGGAACTGGTTAAGTAAATCAGGTACAGCCATATGAAAATGGAATTCAATGCAGCTGTTAAAAAGAACAAGTAGATCTTGATATACACAACATTCCCTGATATACTTTTATATTTGAATAAAGGCAAGGAAGAAAGAGGCACTTGCTATATATGCAGAAAAGATCTCTGAAAGAATGCAAAACTGGTAGCACCAATTTGCTCTGGGAAGGGTCCCTGGGTGGCTTGAGGACAGGGATAGCATGGAAGTTTTTTAGGGGATTAGTTTTTATAAACTAATTTTGTACCACATGCATAAATTACACACCATTAAAAAAAAAAACTTAATTTTAAAACACAAAAGACTACGGACAGTGGAAAGGGTATATGGACAGTGGAAAAGATAATACTGGTTGGTGCTGGGCAGCAGCGCACAGCACCTGGTTCTCAGGCTCGTAACCTGAACAGGGTGTACGTGTCCATGTCCTTGCATAGTGAAGAAGCCCCAGTGACAGAGTTCCACTGGGAAAGCCCCTCGATCCTGGTTTGCTCGGCAGGGCTGCCATCATATCTAGCAGAACAGGGACAGCAAATGCAGGGAAGGAGGCTTTCCTTCTTTTTTTTTTTTTTTTTTTTAAATCACTATGTTTAGAGCATCTTTTGCTATAGGCAGCCTTCACTTTAGTTGAAGAACCATACAGACCTGTGTGTTTTTCCTGGTCAGTTTCTGGGAAGCCAACCGAGTGATGAAGTTGGATTCATGGCCTTCTGCCTGGTTTGCATCTGCAGACCCACTCCCGTGTTCCTATAAAATCCAAGCCATAAAATAATGAGGGTGGAGAAAGGTACCAAGCACCTGGCTACTGCGCTGCATTGTGTACCACTTCTTTCACCATAATTCTCATGTCAGAGTCAAATAATCACACCTGCCTGCTGCTCTGGAACTCACCCATGACTAAAGCTGGCCTGTACAGAAACAGGAGCATCTAGACCTGGATCTGTTACCCTCCTGGGTTAACTTTGCTTTGCAAGGCTGATTAGTTCTTTGTTTACAGGAGCATAATGGCTTATTCTAAAGGCAGGACAGATCTCAATTAGAAACCAGGCTTCAACAGCAACCAACTGTGTACCCTTGAGATTTCCAATTAATTTTACTGAGGGTTATTTAACAAAAATATAAATGGAGAAAACAGTAAGTACAATAATATCAGCTATCTTATAGAGTTATTGAGAAGACCTGCTGAAGTAATGAGAATGCTTAGCATCTAATGGGTGTTCAATAAATGGGGTGGAGCTGTTATTACCAGTGAGAAAACTGAGGCTTAGAGAGGCTTAAGAAGCTGGCAGAGTAACCATAGTAACAGCGAGCCCTCTGATTTTGTGCTCTTTCCATAGCATGCCTGAAGCCTTTAACTGTAGCCATATACATAACACATCACTTTACATCAAGGAATACAGAAATATCTTGCTTTCTAAATTGAAATGTTTAGAAGACTGGTAAACAGCAAGGAAAAGGGAAGCACTATTAGAGGCACATTACTGCATCATGTCTGAATACTACCTTTCTTTCCTTAAGAGCATTCTAAAAACTAAAATGAACCTGATTCTCCCATAGAAAACAAGCAGTCTAATAACTTTTTCATTAAGCATATCACTTAAATACAGTGTATAGCAAATATTCTAGGGTTTCTTCTGGCATATAAAATAGGTCTGTGATCATTTTCTCAAAGAACAAGAGATAATCTTTTAGATGTCATAAACATCACATGTAAACCAACCACTGCTAATTAAAACACAGGGTCATAGAGGGAGACCCTCCTAACAGGCCGCTGGTCGAGATAACAAGGGACCCTCACCTCCTTCCCCTGTTCCTTCTCGGGTGCAGCCCCAGCCAGCTCCACAGCCTGTGTGCTCTGCACGTTCTCCACCCCAGTTTGCCCACAGGAGTTGTGCTCCTTCCTCTCTGTAGCCTCTGGCACCTCCTCTTCTGTGTCAGAGTTCTCCCCTTCTTCTTTTTCTTCCTTCTTCAGAAAAATCAAACACAGGATTAAATGCTCTGGAGAAATAACATGAGGTGGGTAACCCCTGCATCAAGCAGACAATCCAAGGGGTGTCTGCAGGGAGGGGATCAGCCAGAGGGTCTTAAATAGAAAATGAAAGCTGCTTGACAGTGCCACCTGGTGGTGAAGTACCCTAAAAGAGATTCTAGAGGGACTAATAATTTCTCATTATTTCTAATATAAGACAAACCAGACATCTCATAATACCTGAGGCTGAAGACCTTGATCAACAGAGATACTATTCTCTGCACTTTCCTCACTGGCTTCTCCATTGTTGTCCTTGTCCTCCAGAGACTGCTGCTCCTCCTCTGAGCTTTCTTCTGGATGTCCAGCTTTGTCTTTGTTTTGGTCATCAGATCCTGTGTCCATCTCTTCCTCCCCCTCCACTTTTTCATCTTCACTGAGGCCCTCCTCATGCTCATTTTGAGCCTGACCTTCATTCTGATCAGGCTCAGTCTCTTCATTTATTTCCTCAGCTTCATGACCCATTTCTTCAGTGTCCAGTGGTTTTTCTTTAATTTCTAAAGGATTCTCTTCTAGGTAGATATAATAAAAAGAAGAAACAAAGAATTTTTAAAAATGTATTTCTTAAGATGGGGTGTACTTAAGTGTTTTGTTTTCTTTATTATTCTTAAACCAGGAGTTGGCAAACTATGGCCAGCCCTAAAGCCTAACCTGGCATCTACAAGTTCCTGTAAATTAAGTTTTATTAGAACACTGCAACATCCATTCACTTACTTTGGTGTCTACCCCAACTATTCTGTACTGCCTGTGGCTGCTTTCACACTACAATAGCAGAACTGAGTATGTGAGACCTCTATCGCAGCTTATGGCCTACAAAGCCTAATTTATTTATTACCTGCCCCTTCATAGAAAACCTTTGCCTACCTCTGCTCTAAGCCACATTTACATATTAAAACTAATGGGGTGGTGGAATTCTTTAAATAAGTAATCCACTAAAAAATCCTAAAAGCCACTGCAATAGGAACATTTTAGACCACAGACAGGAAATGACAATCTAATTTTCAATGATCACTGGAAATAATTGTGGACATCATTCTCTATCATACATAGAAAGTACAACACATACTCAAATGGAAAAAATCCTATTTGAAAAAGTTTTATTTAAAAAACTTTTCTATACTTTGGACACTACAGAAGTCACTTACTTTGTTAGCAAATACTTCTTTAAAATAACCACTCCTCAGTTTATATATATAAAAGCTTTAAATGAGCCTGATGTTTTTCTAGGGCAATGGCTTATTACACTTTCAGTGGAGTTTCATTTCCTTAATTTTCTTATGCTTGCTTGCTTGTTAAAGTTGAAGTCAGATTCCAAAATTATAAGTTAATGAAATAGCCTCGGAAGCAACAACTTATACTATATTAAAAAGTAAACTAGAGACTCACAGAGCAAAGAATGTTCTGAGCATCAGGAAAGCCTATATTAATTCCTTGACCAAATGGTTGTAATTATGTAGCAAGCTTACAAATTTATTTTTATTAACCAAATATTTTAAACATGGAAAATGCATTTTAAATTTATGAGAACATACACTCACCTTCTAGTTAAATGGTTCTGAATACAGTTAAATGGTTCTGAATACCACTACTTGGATTCTGAAGGCCTTTGCCCTTCCTATTTCCTTAGATGTCATGAAAACCTGAAGTTGTGTATTTTTCCTTTCCATATTCTCATACATTTGATATACTAATAAACAATATAAGGTATTGTTTCTAGTATGAAATTTGTATATGAATGATATTTATTCTTTTACAAATTGCTATTTTTGTTCTGATATGGCATTAAAAAAAATTTTAATAGCTGTACTAAATATGTAACTAATTCATTAAAAGGCAGAGTGAGGCTAGCTCACATATGTCTGGTTACCCACCTTGACAGAAACCCACTATTACAGAAACACCTCCTCCACAATGTTTCCAACTAATACCAGATGATACTCTTAGGGAATCAACCCAGGTTGAAGAATGAGTGACAAAGGCACTAGATAACTGTCATGTGCCTTATGATTGATTTCTCTTGGGATCATTCAATTTCATTCCTTACTATAATGACTTCATATTTCAGGCTAAACACAACATAAGCATAACAATCAATAACTGAAATAATCATTTCCTAAAAAAACTGTAACTGGGCTGTGTGAAAAGCCTGGGTATACCCAGACTGCACAGTGTTTACCTCCCCATGAGCTAGGGGGCACACAGTGATGGCTGTGGGGAGATGGAGTTACGTGCGATGAAGCACCCCGTAGCAGAATTAAACACAGAACTAGAAATGACAGTAGTGAGAGACCTCCTGGCTTACAAGCTTTAAGTCAACTCATGAAAAGCACTACAAAGAAAAAGCAAACCATTTTCACAAACTGGAATTGAGCTGACTCAACATGATTTATGACCTGGCCATGACACTGACATGAAGAGAAATCGGTTACTGCTTATGTTCAATGAGTTCCAACTGGACTCTTTAGCTTTCAAATGACACACCTTCTCCTTCTTCATGGTCTGTGTCCTCACCACCATTCTTGTCTTCACTGTCTAGGTTCAAATCATCAGGAAGGTCCAGGGCCTCAGGTTCTGGTAGTGTTTCCTGATTGCCATGGTAAGGGTCCACCTCATTCTCATCATATTCCCTCTTTGAATAGTAGAGAGAACAGGATAAATAATAACTGAAATTTTTTAAAAAGTAGCATTCACATATAATTAGCTCAAAGTAGTTATGCTGAGAGAATACAACTTCTCTGCTCTAAAATTAACATCAGAATTCTACTAATATTAGAATTTTTATGTTGGAATTTCAAACTTCACTTCTTGTGTGGCTTCTCCACTGATAAGAGGTTCTATATTACTTAATCTCAAAGAAGAAACTGAAGTTTATGAGAAGAAACAGAAAAGGACTCAGGTTTTAGCTTCCAAACTACAGCATGAGACTAAACAGTATGAATACCACACTAGTAACCAATAGTTAAGATGTTTTATGTCCTAATAAGAGGCTCTGTTATATACGCTTTTACAAGACAAAGGGAAAACAATCGATAAACAGGAAAACATTGCTTTGAGATGCCCTGAGAGCCGTGTAGTGCAATGGCCCTGGCCTTAAATCAGAAGAGTGAATCAGTTTTGAATGCTCATTACCTCATCTATTTGTTCATTAATTTTGTCTTGGCCTTGTCCATCATCATCAGCTTCTGCTTCTTCCTTTTCTTCACTTTTATCTTGCTGGTTTTTATCTCTGTTCGATTTCCCAGAATTCTGGTTGTCATCTTTAGCAACAAGTCCACAATCTTCCTATATGTCACAGAAAGAAAAATATGAAATCATCACTCCCAATCTAATAAACTGCTTTCACACAGGTTGACTCTACCTAATATAGTTCTTAGACATGTATAATTCTGCCTGCTGGGACTACTATCCCATGGAAATATCCAGCTGACAGGTCATCATCCATGATCTGGAGAGAATAGTCTGGGTCTGACCAAACAGCAAGTAATAGTAGGTGTTTGAAGCAGGGTGGTCACGCTGTGCAACTGCAGTGTCACAACCATCCTGGGAGTGCTAAGCAGGGAACTGGAGAAGTGCAGTGGCCAACAGGAGAATCAGAGAATCTGCACTGAGTCTTCTTAATATCTCTCCTCCAGAACACATGGGATGGCTCAGGTCAAACTACTCTTTTAGCTCTGAATCAATCGGTAAGGTACAGAGGAGGGAAAAAAAAGAAAACAGAAATGGAAGAAAGAAGAAAAACAAAGACAAAAGAGCAGTAAATGACAGTAGTTGGTGGGAAGACTGCCTCCTCTCAACCTGCAGACTATGGGATGGAAGAATTTTTTAATTACCTCATCCATTCCTGGTCCTGTTTCTTCAGTTTTACTGTCTTCTTCTTCCTCCTCCTCTTCCTCATCATCATCACCCCAAAGCCTCTCATCTAGTTTGTCAGCTTCCTCACCATTCAGGTCACCCATCTGTTTATCCAAGTCTCCACTCTCACTATCTGATTTCTCATCATCCTCTTCTGAAAGGGAAAGCACAGAGCTCAGTTAGACAGATCCACAAACTGACCTGATCTGTGTGTGTAGGAGAGACATGGAACCACTATGTGGCAAGAGCCCAATCTGGAACTTACTGCCTACGTCTACAGAACACTCTAATGGCAGATGCCTTCAGATCTGCTGAAGTAGTCCTACTGTGTTTTGCAAACTGTTTCAAGGAACAAGAAAGTCTGCAGTGTGTTATGTTAACAGACTGTTATAATGGTGTCAGGATGTCTAGTTATGGTGCGGGGGGAATATCATGAGACCAAGCAACCACACTGATTTTTTATTTATCTGTAAAATGATAGAGTTGGACAACATGATTTCCAAGGTTCCAACCCATCTCCAACATACTATACCTCTATAATTTTATCCAATATCTAAAATCATGTGTATAGCTCAATTAAGCAGCATTTCCTTGCCATTGTCTTTGCTCAGGGTCTCCTATGCCAAAGGTTATGTCCTTATGCTGCATAGGCAGGTGGACACACTTCTATTCTGTGGTCAGCTTTCATTTCTGCAAGACCTTCTCTTAGAATAAGACACTATCTCAAATTAAGCCTGGACAGAAATTAGGGCACAAACATATGACAGATGATGTGTTGTAAAAAATCATATTCTCAATTTTTAATGACAGGGTAATGTTCATAATATGTTATATGAAAAAAGCAGACTATAGAACTGTTTACGGTCTGTGAGTATACATATGCAACATATGAAAGAAACCAAAATCTATTATGTGGTTTGGGTGGCAGGCCTAAAGGGTATCTATTTCATTCCTGCATTTTTGTTCCAAATTTTCTACAACAAATATCTACTATTTTTGTAACTAGGAAAAAAAGTTATTTTTAAAAAACTACCCCAAACAATTAACTTTTGAACTGAGAGCAAGCTCTGTTAGGGATCATCTCCTTGTTCTTTTGGACTTCCCTGAAAGGCACTACACACTCACTGCATCTAGCATGTGAGGCAGCCAGAACAATGTCAATGTCAGTCAATATCTCAGTTTACTGACTACAGACTTCTACCTCAGTGGAGATGGTAATGGCACATGCATAATGCTGATGTTTTCATCTGCAATTATGCAGAGTAACTAACCTGTTCCAAAATATTATAACAGGACAATAGACTGCTTATTGGGAACATGTTAATTTCCTGAATACTTATTTTTCAATAATAAAAATGCAGTGACAGATAATCTCAAACCTTGCTCTTCAAGCTCCCCATCATGCATTTTCCCATCAAAGTCTTCTGACATCTCAATGGCATTATCTTCACCCTTAATGTCAGATTTTGAGTCTGGATCCTCTTTATCTTTTTCTTGACCTTTCTGAAATGTATCTTCTGCCTAAACCAAAAAACAAATGTAACTTAATGTTTTTTTCAGCTCTAAAAAGAATATAAATGCCAACGTTAATGTATAAAGTTATCTCTGGGGAGAGAAAAAGGAAAAACAACAGAGATAATCACACACAATGATTTCAGGTTTGCTTTAACATTTCTGCAATTTCCAGTTTTCAGGCATTTGTGATTAGAGAATGTAGAATTTTGCTGAGGTTTTCTTCATGTGAATTGTGAAAAAAAATCCACATTTAAAAAGAATACATATTCTGTTTCTGTAGGACTAAAAAAATCATCAATCTTACTATACTGTCTTTATTGTTGTTTGTCACTTTGATCTCTCATAGATAGTAACGTACTGTGAATGTAATTTTGTTCCCTTTTCCTTAAACTATATATTTTTACATACCCTATGTGATATTTGGGACAAAAGATGCATGATTGTTATCTTTCATTATGGCTAAATTTTAAGTCCTTTTTTAAAATACATAAAATAATAAAATGTATTAACAGAATTTTAAGCACAACATAAAGAGTAAGTTTCCCATGGCACCGCCATCTTGCAAAATTTCCAAAGAAATTACCACCATTCTGGTACATCTTTTTATCCATAAAAACACCATGAAAAGTGACATAAGCAGTATGTAGCAATACCTGCCTCCCAACATAATTTTAAACAAAAACAGAAATATGGTTTACAAACTGTTTGGCAATTTGTTTTTAACTTAAAAAATGTCTCTTGATATATTTCCATGTTGATACATATAAATCTATCTCATTCTGTTTATTTATAGTTTTGCTCTGCATATTTGACTCATTTGCATTTCTATAAATATACATAATTTAATACTTCCAAATCATTCTGATAGCTTTTTATCCCTCTTAATGTTTTTGCAATAGGTTGTACTTTTTCTATTTGATTTCTTTTAACTTTGATTTTCTTTCCATTAGAGAAGTACTGTGTGCTAACTAAGGAAGATTTGAAAACTACAGAAAAGCCAAAATGACATATATACATCCAGGACAGAGCCCCACTATATAAACACTAGCATTACTTTTTGGTTTTTTTATTTCTTTCCAGTTTTCCCTTCAGAGAGAAAGGAGGTTGAGTTTGCTCCTTTATTTTTAATAGCAATAACATATAGAAATTTATGGTCTGCTTTAAACTAACAATATAAAGAAATTATATTACCTCTTATTTCTTCAAGTCACAGGGGATTGATATAAATGACTCATAGTATGTATACAAAAAAAAAAAAAATCCCTCCAAAATGATAGGTATTTTAAAACAGGAGTCCCAAAGCGATGGACTGGTACTGGTCCATGGCCTTTTAGGAACCGGGCCACATAGCAGGAGGTAAGCAGTGGGCAAGTGGATGAGTGAGCAAGGCTTCATCTGATTTGCAGCTGCTCCCCAGTGCTGACATCACCACCTCACCAGCTCCTCAGATTATTAGGCATTAGATTCTCATAGGAGCACCAGTCTCTGGTGCCAAAAAGGTTGAGGACTGTTGTTTTAAAAAACAACACAACAATCTTAGACCAAAGCATCTGAATATTTCAAAGGCATTCTTGACTCCAATCAAAAAAGAATATATAGTCTATGGCCATGCCACCCTGAACAAGCCCGATCCCATCTAATCTCGGAAGCTAAAGCAGGGTCGGGCCTGGTTAGTATTTGAATGGGAAACCACTTAGGAAGACCAGGTGCTGTAGGTGTAGAAAATAAAAACATAAGGGATTGTAAGCTGACAAGGTCCTTGCAATCTGTGAGGTCAACCAAGAGTTGCCTTGCCTAAAAATAAATAAATATAATTTTAAAAGAATATATAAAGAAGTATAAATTAGTAGTTGATAGTTACGGGGATGGAGAGCTGGCATAGGGAATGCAGTTAGCATTAATGTAATGGTTAGGTGGAGAGCCAGAGGAGAGAAAGAGCAATTAGGAGGATCGTTTTATAAAATATATAAATGTCTAACCAATGTACTGTATATTGAAACTAATAAAATTAAAAAAATAATATAAATTAAAATTTTTAATATGCCTTAAAGACACACAACAATAAAACCTATTAATAACAAACACTAGCATTATTTTTAATGCAATTATCACTGAAATTAGTCAAGCTTTTTATCCTTAAATCAATCACTACCAAAAATATACTCTAGAAAATTATTGGCAAAAATGCCCCCATTCAAAATTAAAAATTTTAAAGTCAATTCCCACTCAAATTATAGCCATAACCAATGACTAAGTTGCAAAGTTCCTTTCAGAGGTCTTTAAGCTTTTTATTTACATACAACTCCCCAAGCTCCAGTATTCTTAGGGCTCCACAGATCAGTTTGAAAATCATTGACATTTAATTTAAATACTAAAAAGAAAGGATAAAGGGAAGTGAACTGTATGCATATTTCAGGCATGTGAAAACGTACCTGTTCTTCATTTTCTATCTGGTCACTCACATCCTTCATGCCCTCACCTTCTCCAATCCCACCTCCCTCATAGTCATGGAACTCAGTTGCTCCCTCTCCTGCTGAATCTTCCATAAATTCTTTGGGCAGACAAAATCCCTTGAAAATAAATGAGTTCAGAGTCAGGCACAAAAGCAATAAAAAGGGGAATTTCCAGTCCTGCCACAGGAAAAAAAAAATTAAACAAATGCTTAATTCTTTTCCTAGCTTAGTACTTTAAATCTGATGGAAGTATAGTAGACCTCTGACATTCTTTTCTTCCTTAGTAATAATAGTTATTATGCAGTTCCAAAGCTTGGCATCAGATTTAACATACGAGGCTTTGATTTTGGAGAGGCCTCTGGTGTGTGGTAATTTGTCATTCTGCCAAGATAAAAATTCGAGTGAAGTATACTAGGGACAGTATCTAGGAACAAGTCATTTAAAGGAGTAGAATGCAGTATCTAAATCCCAAAGGGGTTTTGTCTTTTTTTATTTCTTATTTACTTATAAAACTAGTAAGCCTGAAAGGAGAGAGAAGAGCGAAAAGACATGTAACCCTGGCCATATGGCAACTTGAAGCAGTTACTACAAATGGGAGAATCATTTTACTCTAAAAATTGAAGAAAATTTTGTGTGATAATCTTCAAATAAAATGTTAATCTCAATATGTATAAAAAATATGCCTTCTTCAAAACTCTTGAAGTAAACCTGTCACTCTTGGGTAACATGCCACATCTGACCTCAGCTGTTTGCTGCCAAGACACCTGGCACCCTGGCACCTAGCAAAGCATGGGGTGTGGAGTGGAGAACAAGGTCAGACATACTAATGTTCAGTAAGTGATAACAAAACTGTATTTCATGTTGGAAAATAGTTGAAAGGCAAAATCAACTACTATTGTGTGGGGAAAAAATGAATTTAAAAAGTAGAAGAAAACAGTGGCTCTCAATTATAAATTTTAATTTATCAGAGAAAATATAAGCTATCAAGATATCTGTCAATCTGAAGATGAAAATGTACTAAAAATAAGTTAAAAATAAGCTAACAAGGAATTAAGATCAAAAACCAGCAAACACTGATTGTGACTTATTTACAAACAAATAGCTTTCTATGGATTAAGTGCTGTAATTGCAACCTAGATCTATTATCTTAACACCACATCTAACCTACTTTCAAGTTCCCTCAACACTATTCACAAAGGATATAACTACAACTTGGACACTTAAAAAAGTAAAGGCAAACTCACTTTCAGAACATACAGTCTTAGGAAGTTGATTGAAAAATATATTTTGGTTAACTTATCTAACTGGACCACAGAGCTACATTGTTAAAAACAAAAATGTTTAGATGTAGGCAGAATAACACCACATGGGAAGAAGATCAAGTGTCCTACAGAGCGTATCACTACAGTAGCTACAGCTGGGCAGCCACTGTGCTCTCAACACTTTGTTTACATCAGAACCACTTTCAACTCCATACTTCATCCAAAAACACACATGAGTCAGACAGGCAAAAATCATTCTAGAATCTGTCAGACCACAGCAATGGTGCAAGTGGACAAAAATAGCTGACTCAAATCTCAGGACACCCTTACCATACACTATCCTGCCAACTGTCTTTTGCATATAGTGTTTCCACCAAGAAGTGATAGGATGGAAAACTGGCTCAGTGCCCATGAGGTAGAGGGGGTAAATCTGAGATGCACTCATTTATTTATTATTCAACAAATATACACATTTATCCTCTAGATACAAGGCATGGACTTGCCACCCACTTTTAAACTCTTTCCAGTATTCCAGATACTCAGAACTATGAACACTTGACTGTTCATAAGAAGCCTAGACCCCACCTTCAGTTTGCAAATTCCTATCTTTCTCAAATGAATCTCATCTGTATTGTACTTAGATTTGAAGAAAATTTTGGAATGCTAAGGAAACAACACAAAACAGAAAACGATTCAATTGAAAGATGTTCTCACAAAAACGCTGAGTGTAGGCAGATGTCTTTTTAGAAATGAGGAAATTGAAACTTGGAGAGGTTATATGACTAACTCGAGAGTCCAAAAACTGTATACCCCCATGATTGGACTTAATACACCATGATTGGTCTGTCAGATTTGACTGTCAACTACTCCTGAGTTTCAAGGGTAGGGCCTACAATCTCTATAACTTCAGTGCTTTGCACAGCACTAGGTACATGGGCTGAATGAATGAATAACTTCACTATTAAAGAAAAATGCTCCGCCTAACACTAAGAGCCCCTTTACCATTTCATCATAATTATATATAAATGATTTAAAGAAAACTTAGTTGCCTTAAAGATTCATCTATCTTTGAAGTAAAGTCAAAGTTATTTGAAAAGATTTCAAATTGGGGACAGGGAGAAAAGAGTGTGAAGAGAAAGCAGCAGCCTTTGGATAGCCTCTAAGGTCTAGGGAGCTCATCAGTTGGATACCTGCAGGTTCTAAGACTAGTAAAAACAAGCCTCATAAAAAGATGACAAAACCTTAAAAAATCAACAGGGAAAGCAAATCACCTCTTGCTATTTGTGAAGATCCAAAATAAAATCTCGTCGAACCAAACACGAATGAGTACAGAATGTATCCATGGTGCTCCATATAAACAAACAGTCCTTACCTTCTGGGCAATCTCCGTGAAGACCTGGGTAAGCACAGAGAGCAGCTTCGCAGTGCAACGGTGAATTGCCAAAGACATGGTCAAGAAAAAGAGGACAAGGTCCGAGTATCTGGAGAGCATGGGCACCAGGCGCACCAACAAACAGCAGGACTGACTGAAGAGCTGGGGCAAAGCAGATTAGAAGGCCTGTTCACACTGCTTAATGGGTACCAGGTTTCCTCTGGGGTGATAAAAATGATGATGAAAATGTTCTGGAACTAGACAGCAATGACGGTTGTACAATACAGTGAATGTACTAAACGTCACTAAAAACTACTGGTAAGTTTTATGTATATTTTAACACACACACACACACACACACACACACACACACACACACTTTTCTCTCTCTCTCTCTCTGAGATTTCTTTCTTATTCACATAAACCCTCAAAAAATAACTTTAAATTCTCAGTAATTTAAGTCTTATTTAGTTAACAAGGTTGTCTTTTTTTTTTAATAAAATGTTTATAAACAAATTCTCTGGGGAGTCAAAGTTGGCACTGGAGGTAATGCTACAGAATAACATACAATATCCTACAAAATAAGTTGCTTCTTAGGACTTATAATGGACACAACTTCTTCCTATGCTGGCTGTGTGAAAGGAACAGTGTTTGCAGAGTATGGCCATTAAGTCTTAGTTAATGGCAGCAATATCCCCACTGATATTAAATACCTGGAGTATGTGGTTAGGATATGAAAGAATCTCAAAACAATGGATTTTCTGGATCACTAGCATTTTTGCGCCTATGCATCTTACAATTGTAAACCTTAGCTAGCAAACCCCAAGCTTGTCGATGACATGTACATAATATAAAGAGATCAAATTCTTAAGTGATTTTGGTATACAGCCTTGCTTTGGGACCACCTACATGGAGCGAGGTGCAACCCACTCTGCCTTTGTTCAGCCCATCAACCCCTATGGCAAGAAGTTTGTAAGAACCACTGGTTACCGTGTGCTTTGCAGCTGTGCCATCCTCACCATACGATTTTAGCCTCTCCAACAGCTCTGAGACAGCAGAAATTATTTTCTGCACATGCAAAGTGCTCACGTCGGCCCAGAAGTCTTCCTCTAAGAGTTTTGTTAGATGTCCTGATTGCAGTCTCTCATCGCCTGCTGCCTCTTCCATTCACAAAAAGAAAATGATAACAGAAAATAAACTTTTTTCATCTCTATTTATCCAGTTATCATTTTTAACATCTGTCCTTAAATATTTAGTTAAAAAAAATGAATCATCAATAAAAAAATTAAATCAAGTATGAAACTAATTTTTGCCTGATTTCAGACATACCATCCTCTTCTTGTGGGCTTGTCTGGTCAGTGTTCTCCTCTGTCTTTTTCTTGTTTCTTTCGGCTAAGTTCTGAATGGCATAAAGGATGGCCCGGATGGCAGTTTCCATTTGCTCTGCAAAATCTTCCCCGAATCCTTCATCCAATATTTGGTTTCCTAGTAAGTAATATGGTACAAAACAAACAAATAAACACACCCACCACTTGCTTCAGTGCCCCTGGAAATCACTAAGCAACCTTCATTTGTTATTTTAACAATGATCATCTGTAGGCACTGTACCTACTGTGGGTGAGCCATGTGCCAAAATGTGCTGGATACAAAGATGAATGAGACACAGTCCTTGCTTAGCTAAACCTACAAGTTTATCATCTTGTATTAAAACAATTTTGCTATAAGGATACCAAAAATATGAAAATAATAGTTAACCCATTTCCTGTTTAGAAAAAAAGTGCAACTCACTGCCAGCATTAATTTTTCATAAACACACTCTTGAGGCTGAAGCAAATCTAACCAGTTTTCAACGTGAAAATAAAACATAAAAACTGTTCTTGGAGTTATTTCTAAATAGAAGTCATCAAATGAATCTTCAGCTAACAAACTGTTCGAGAATAATAACATCATGCGTAGGAATGCTACATTTTCTAGTATTTGACATGTACTACGATGGAGAATTACTATATTTTTAAAATGGAAATACCACGACTAAAAAAAGAATGCTATAAATAAAATGATGTTGTTTGTTTCTGAAGGCTATTGATATACAAGGGCAATGAGAAAATAATAATAAAAGCAAGACAATTTGTGGCAAACTTTGGTGTAAGGTTAGGACTGTAATCTGTGGGTTATCTCAGGGTAAATGCTATGGCTGCAAGCGACACCAGTAAGTATTCTCCGGGCAAATGGGAATGGGTTAAGATGTTGTGTATAAATACCATCTTAGTTCAGATATCGCCCTCAGCTTTCCCGTCTAAGGAGGAACTGTCTAGAACAGACACGGGAATCTGTGGTGTTTCCCCACATAGGTTATATAGAGAAAGTGACATGATGACAATCTAAAGGCAAGGGACTAAAAAAAAAAAAATGAGGTAAAAAAGTTAACAGTTGTGGGTTCCTGTCTTAGAACCCTGGACAGGTACGTCTAAAACAAACCATGATGTGTCTAGGATAATCTAGACTTTGTCTACAAGTCATCAGTCCTATGCTGAGCTTGTACTTCCTTAATGAGCATGAGTTCTTACCTCCTTGTCTGTCTGAAATGAGTAGATGTGTCTTCCAGGTAGTAAAGTCATCTGTGGCTTTATTGATTTCTCCTCTGACATATTCCAAGCTCTCAACTACTGCCATTTGTCTATTTGTTTGTTCAACCTCCATCCCTGGAAGAAGGAACAAGGACTCTAGGCCTTGTAAATGAGCTGACACCTGGGACAGGTAACTCAGTCCAGAAGAGCAAACTTCAAAATCCTTCCTGCAACAAGAGAAATGCCACAATGTTGAAAGGAAGAGGCTAACACACACACACACACACAAACCCCCACCCATCCACCCACCCCACTCTCCCTCCAACCACTAAAATGTAAAGAGGGCAAAACTTGCTATATCTGAAGATTTATAGCTAGATATATGCCACAAAGCACTATGCAGGTCCACTGAAAATAGAGAGGAATGAAGCATAAGCCCTTTCATAATTTTACCTAGCTGCTAAACTCTGAACAAGTACTCAAGCACACAGAGGAAGAGTGAAGGCATAGGCACACTCACCAAGAATGAAAGAGGGTCTCACAAGACTGCTGCCTAATCTTGTCGACATCAGATTTCACTGTTTTAATGGTTTTCAGCATTTCTGTTAATCTTGAAGTTGACTGTTGCCAAAGCTGATCCTGTTTTCGCATTCGGCAACCAGAAGGCAGCTGATTTCCAGGTACTGGGGATGGGTAGTTCAGATTTGATGGAATGAGGTCTGGCCCTGCTCCGGAAAGCTGTCCTGTAGTGAGCTCTGGTCCTTTTGGGTAGGGGACAGAAGGCTGACCCTGTGCCTGGGCTTCACCTTGGCTTGGAGCTGACCCTGCACTGGGGCAGCACTGGAGGAGCCAGGAGAGCTGCTCAAGCAGAATCTGGCTCTGCATGGCCAGGTGCTGCAGCCTCTCCGTCCACTGCTGTACACCATCCTGAGGTGGGAAGGCCACAGGGTAGAGCAGTGGCTCTGTCAGCCTGCTGTGAATCTCTTGCACACAGCTGAGGAGGTTCCTGTGTAGAGAAGGCCATGGGGAAAACACATGGCACCTTAAACTGTGTCACCATGTTGTTTTTAATAGTAAATTCATTCATTTCCAAACCAAGTATGGGCATTTTCACATAATCAAGAAGACAGAATGCCCTAAATAAGTAAGAAGTTTATCAAAATGCCTCCCAAAGTCCTTAAACGTACCCTTCAGTCTTTCAGAAGAAGTATCAAAACTCACTGCTTATCACCTGCCCCACTTCCTTTGCAGATGTCTCAAATCCAACACAGTCACACCAATGCAGTGACTTTAACCATTATTATTTTTTTAATTTAGTAAATGTGGTATACTTTGCTAGATAAACCTTTATAAATGGAGCAGAAAATAGCTGAAGTTAAAATGATTAGTCTGGAAATACCACCTCTTAACACTCAACAGATGATGATAGGCTTCCTAACTATCTTCCTTTATCTTTTAAATGCCTATTTTTGTTGAGGAGGGTCCATGTATGGCTCAGCAAATTACCACTTGGTGGTCCAAAAAATGTAACAAACTGAAGTAGACTTAAATCTGATCTGTGCCCAGAGACTGGGACACTTCAATACCATGAACACAACCCTGTCAGCCCACATAGACTGTCAACCACATACGCCCTCATTCCAAACCCAGGTATGGTTCCACAATGACGATATGTACTATCTGATTCAGCCCTGAGCTCATCCCTAGACCCCATTTTCCTAAGAGATATTGCCAGAATCAGGGGGCAGAGACATATCACCAAAAGCCAACAGGAACCCCAAATACCCCTTCTCGGGCCTCAAATTTAATATCACAATTGACTGCAGCGCATGCAACAACTCTGAGCTAACTCACGCAATCCTTCCTAACTCATGCCACAAACCCAACTAGTTAGCTGGTACCTGAGAAGGATCCACTGCTCGGTCAGTGTGGTCAGGGAGCGCCGCTGTCGGATAAGTGTCTTCATCAAATGTGCCGAGAACCCTTTACACCGTTCTATGTTGCCCATGCCCATCTCCTGGTGGCGGGAAGAAGGAAAGAATGCTGAAGGTGTTGCTGGCAAACACCACCACCCACACTGGTGCCACTAGAAAGCTATTTCATACAATACTCTCCGGGAAAGGGTCCCTGCCTTAGGTAAGATTCAGATGTGCTACACTCTAGAGGCACCAGATTGATCTTTTTGAGCAGTGTTTCTCAAATGATGCTTCTACAGATCATTGATATTCCATGAATAGGAACTAGGTTTAACAACAAAATTGGAATCAGCAGTTTTTCTCAATTCACAAGAGGAAAAAGATCTGAAGATGGTAATCTCAGTATGAGAATACATAATTTTTCTTATGTACTTGGCCCTCCTGGCAAATATGAGTAACGATTTATTATAAGATGTTCTCTGATTAAGCATAAAATGACACTGATTTGTCTTGTAGGTTTAATGATGTTCTACAAAAAGCTCAGTCACTTCCAGTAATGGGCTATTACTACTTGACATGGTCTAAAAATGCTGCCCTGGGATAAACAGAACCAGAACTTTCTCTGGATCCCTGTAATTCTGAGGTTCTATCGTTCTACCTTGGCAGGAGCTGCTAGAGCTGCACTGAGTCTGGCATGCCGTGCAAGACAGCGGTAAAAATACTTCTGGCACCCATCCCATGAAGATGAGATTTCTGTAAGCAGCCTGAAAAAGAAATAAAAAACATGATTTACTTAATTAAAACCATGATTTCCTATCCCAAATCCTAAAGACTCAGCAAATCACACAATGATAGATGACCTCAATGTCAGAGAACAGGAATTGTTATGGATTGTAGCAAACTGGAGAGCATGTCAAAGGGAGAGACTTTTAGTCAACCTCTGACTGTATGAGAAAGGAAGACCACCTGACCAAATTTTCTTGAGAAACTGAAAATCCAAACATTTATGTAAAATTTCTACTTTTTACAATGTTGTGAATTCAAAACTTAAAGCACTGAGAAGGCCGTTGAACAAAACACAAATGTATGTTTTACCCTGTTCATGCAAATTATCATTTGTAACAGCCTCTGCTGTAGTTAACACAGAGGTAGCTGTCTTAAAATTTACAAACTATCAAATTTGAGATTAGAATTTACAGGAGGTTTAAACAGCTAAAAATGTAACTACCCTCTGGCAGATTTTCACTTACACATTCAAATCAAGGGAGGAGACCTCAGGAAAATCAAAGAACCAAAAAAATAAGGGGAGAGGTGAATAGAAGGAATAAAGAGAAAGGAAAAAGAAAGAAGAAAATCAACACTGAATGCTCACTACATGCCAGATCCTATAGCAGGCACTTTCTAAATATTATCTTTATAGCAATGCTAGGAGAGAGGTACTGCTATCCTCATTTTGGCAAATGAGGACATGGAGGTTTAAATGACTGGTTCCACTTAAAATTAAAAAAAAAAAAAAAAAAAAACCTAGAATCAGCCTCCTGAGTGCTGCCGACTATAGACAATGCGCTTCGGAGATCTAATGGGCGAAGATGAAGCATCTCTTGAGGGTTCTTTGAACGGGCCCAGGCAAGACCTTTGCGATATGACAAACCTAGGAAATAAATAGCATGTGTTTAAGTAAAGAAACTTTGGAGAATATGCCATGCTGTCCTGCCCTGCAACACAGATACTTAAAGCCAAGTCCTTGGAACAGTATCAGCCAGAGCTTGTTAGAAAGCAGATGCTCAGGCTCTTCCCCACACGCACCGAAACAGAATCTACTTCTGCATTTTAACAATATTCTCCAAGTGATTCATACATGTATCAAAGTTTGAGGAGCACTATACTCTAAGCTATCCTGGAAGGGTAGGTGCTGCACAACATATGGTGATGAAAATAAAAAACATAACTTCTGAGAAACTTTACTACAAAACTGAAAATATCTGGGAATCGTAATGCTTCATCATAGGATTTTGCTTGTGTGACTCAAACTCTTAGAATGGCATTTCAAAACCTTGCTTGCCACCCTGAACAAGCCCAATCCTGTCTGATTTCGGAAGCTAAGCAGGGTCAGGCCTGGTTAGTACTTGGATGTGAGACCGCCTAGGAAGACCAGGTGCTGTAGGCATAAAACAAACAAACAAACAAAACACCTGTTTTCCACTTCTCAACTGTCCTTAGAAATGTCTTCCAAATCACCCATGTTGTTTTTCTCCCTAAAAGACGGGGATCATACCTCATCACTTTCCAGTGAGAACCTTACCAGTTTTTGCAAGGTGTTTAAAGAGGTCTGCTAATGCTCGCTGTTTCTGCATGAGAATATGCTTGGCTTCTGACCGCTGCTTCTCTTTCTCTGTAGAGGGGTCCACTTTTAAGCTCTGTAGCTCATTCACAGAGGAAATTACTTCTCCTGAGGGGAAAACAAAGGGAAGATACAGAAATACCAAAGGCTTATTGTATTAAAATTACCCAAGAACAAGAGCATTTTGGGAAATGAGGACCAGGTGTCATCCATTTTTATATTCTGAATAACTAGCATTGTTCCTAGCATTCAGTAAATTCTTGATTTCAGTGATCAAGATGCATGAAAATAGAAAAATAAAAACACATGAGATTTCATATTCCTTAACAACAAACAAGTAAAAGTGGTTATTCTTTTTTTATTTAGGAGTTTTATAATCATGCAAAAAAGTAGTTATTGAGCACTGACTATATGCACAGATTCATACTAGAAATTTAAATGATCTGAGGTAAACGTCCTATAAATATGATACATTTGAACTCCTACCCTTTACTTGGTACTAAGTACATATTCTTTCAATCTATCTGCACAACTCCAGAGCACTTGAAGCTGCTCAAGAGGTCTGTCACTTTCTAAAGTCCATTCAGCTGAAAAGCAGACTTGAAGACAGGACTTGAACTCTGGCTTAATCAACTCCAAAGCCCAAGTGCTTTCTCTAGCACCATGCTGCCTTCTAGAATGCCCAAAGGTACCTATAATAGAAAGGTACTGCCGGTCTGCCACAGGCAATGCTAAGTGCTTTGTACCCCAAAATCCATGTTGCAGTCAAACCCCAGGACCCCAGAATGTGACAGTCTTTAAAGAGGTATTTAAGGTAAAATGAAGCTATAATGGGACTGGTGTCCTTAAAAGAAGAGATTAGTACAAAGATGCACAGAGAGGGAAGACTGTGTGAAGACAGAGAGAAGACAGCCATCTATAAGCCAAGGACAGAGGATTCAGAAAAAGCCAAACTTGCTGACACTTTGATCTTGGACTTTTAGCTTCTAAAAGTGCAAGACAACTTCTGTTGTTTAAGTCACAAAGTATCAATATGTGATACTTTGTTAAGGCTGCCCTACCAAACTAATACAAGCAGTCTTGTCTTCCAGATCACAGCAACTGCACCACATGCATTACTCTGACACTACAGAGGAGTTAGAGGAGAGAACGCTTTACATCATAGAGAGTGAGTGCCCTTTCCAGAAGACACACATGGGACCTATATTCCATTCATCCTTATCATCAGGATAAGGCAGAAAGGTCATCTTGAGCAATGGTTATTAGGCTAACAAGTTTTAAAAATAGAGAGAGCTCCCTGAGATCAGACTGTAACCTAATTAAAGGATCAGCTTTACTCTGACACCACATACACTGGGGGTAAGGAGAAGGGTGGGCAGAGGTGGAGGAAATGGTGAAAGGCTGCCAAGGGCTCTGGATTCCCTTCCCAGCTGTTGCTGTTATATTACAGAGCAAATCTTGGCTCGCCACCTCGCTGAGCAAGGATACTGGGAAGATAAAACTGCTATACCTCTTTGAAATGAAGAAAGCAAGAGGACTGTGGATGAATCTTCTTCTTTTTTTTTTTTAACTCAAGAGAAACAACATTTTGAAAGGTGGGACAGCTTGGACTCTGGGAAATCCATCTCCATCCTTCTTTACTCTTTACCCTAACCAGTAAGAGCTGATATAGAAAAGCTTGTTGTAGAAAATGGCATAACATAGTACTACATAAAAGGAAGACGAGATAAAAATTATTTCAGTTATATAATCTCAGTTGGCTCCTATGTCTGGGATTTTCTGGTTTTTAGTCCACTTGCTTATTCAATTAACTGCTCAACACTATTCGAGATGTCGAAAAAGGATATAGATGACAAATATCCAGCCCTCCTAGACTATTGGGGAAAAAAAGAGAGAAACCCCACCCTTCCCCATGGATGCTGGTACCCACCAGTGAATTGATCGAGGCCTTCTACTAAGTGAGGGAGGCGGCTTTCCTTCATGAGAGTCAGGCATATCTTCCTCATTCGTTTTAGGAGCTTTGGCAGGCGACACAGAAGCTCCCCCTCAGAGGGGAAAGGCACACCCTGACCCTGCTCTGGAACTGTGGCCTACAAGACAGAGCATATGTCAGTCATCCCACCAAGAGCAACAGTAACAAAACTTGCCTACACAGGTGCTAGATTTAAATGCTGCTCCTCTCCACACACATCTAGTTCATCAAATAGTACATTCTTTTCTCACCATCTCTGAAGTCTCAGAAGAACAGATGTATCATCACCAAAGTTAAAATACACATGTACGGTGGAAATTTAGAAAACTGTATTGCTGCTCCACATGAGATCACAGTAGTAAAGGACCCCCACACCCAACCTCCAGCAATGCTTTCTGTGCTATCCACAGAGATTCCAGTTCTAGTTTCAGAATGTAGCAGAATAAATAATGTAACTGCCCACTTTTAGGTGCCTGCTGCACTGTTTCTCGGACACACAGCAAAGCTAAACTGAGCCACCAAATCCTACTTCTATTACCACCTCTCCCCACATTCTGCTTCCTGTTCAAATATCAAAAACCCAGCTAGTAGATGAAGGGGAAAGCTTTCGTCCATTTTCTTCCCCTGAAATGCCTTTACTGTCATTGATAGCAAGTTAAAATTTTTGATCAGCATGACAGAAACAGTGAGCTGACAAATACAAGCAAAAATAAATAAACAAACTTGGCAGCCATCTTATGTGTAGAGCCAAATCATGGCTATATGCTCAATTTATGTTACACTTTCTGTGCATTAAAATGTTAAATATAGCTCTAGGATTTCCACTGCTAACTCTAGAGACCAAAGGTGGGAAGTACGGCAGTAAGGCAAAAGTGATTACTCTCTTGAGGCGTGTACCTCCACTCCCAGAGCTCCCTACACCCAAGGATATAAAGCAGGAATGCTCATCCTGTAACAGCCCTGCTCACCTAAAGTCTCCAGGACTGTTAAATTTTCTTAAATTTTGCAAGCCAGTTTTTAACTGTTTGTGCTTGAAATAGGCCATGATGACAGTATTTACACAATGGTCAACCACTACAAACTAACATATCACTGCACATGTTCACTCTCTCTATAGCAGCTTCATCACATGGTAGCACCCAAGTCAGCTTCAATGGCATATATTTACACTGATGCTTCAAATCTTTTGTCATAGGTAAAACGATATGTCCACAGGTAAGCACACCATCTATTTCCCATAGGCTAAAATTAAACTTTTAGCACCAAGATCCATGTTTTTTTGTCTTATTCGGCAGCAGGTTGGGCAGACAAAAAAATGCTGTATACAGCCAAAGAGCAAGAGTTCAAAGGCACTTCCTTGCCTAGTTCTAAGAACATTCCTCACACAGAAAGCATAGATCCCATTTGACTGGCCCTAGAAAAAGCAAACACTTATCAACAAGCTAGTACCTGCACAGCCACCGGACGGGTTAACAGGGTTTCCCTCAGTGCCTTGTTCAGACTCTGAATAGGGGACACCTCACTTGTGGCTGCTTCTGTTGGCTGTAGCAGTAAGTCAGGCTGTTCCTCCTTGTCACTTTCCACCAGGGATGACCGGCAGGGTTCACTCAGAATAGCCTCAAATTTCTTCATAAATTTAAAGAGGGTCCTGGTAATGACAGAGATGGGGAGCAAAAAAAAATTGATGAAAATGAGGAAATGTAAAAATGGTATCATAATGTGTGCTTACTTAACTTAATAACCTGTACTTTATGTATACAATGGGTTCCTTGGATACTCATAATCATCTTATTTAAAAAAAAAGTATAGCAGGTATTGTCATCTCCCTTTTCAAGAAGAAAAAACTAAAGTCAGAAATACTAGGATCACTTTACTCAAGGTAAAACAGCTAGTAGGTGGCATAAGATTGAACCCTTTTATAGTACAGAGCCTGCTTTACCTCAAGGCACATCAAATCTACCTGCAAGTAGACTCCCCTTTGGGTGGTAGCGGGTGGTGAGAAAAGCCACACCGAAACGATCTGGCATTTTATAGTAAGTTCATGGTAGCACTAAGTCAGGCCATTGTAACAACGTAGTCTTGCTGCCTACCATTTGAAAAATGCTGAGCTTTGGTCATTCCCAGTTTTAAAAGATGAATTACCTGTGTGTCTTTTCCACAGACTGTTTAATGGACCAGAAGCTGACATCATTCCACTTGGATATCTTAACAAATTCCTATAAGATAAACAAAGCTCAAAGAATGGGTATATGAACCCAGAATAAATCTATTACTTTCTAGATCATCTGTCTGCCAAAGACCAGAGCTCACTCCATCCCAAACTCAGGACTGTGTATCAGTAAACTACTAAACAAGTCTAAAAAAGAACCATGTGTTTGTCTCAAAGAAATGAAAAGAGAATGCTACTACAATCAACAGGTCACTGATATAAGTACTCCAGCTTATGTCAGGGTTGGTTCCACAACTACTGAAAGTTTCAAAGAGAGGGTCCTCCTTCCCCAGGGCACCTCAATGGCACACAGATGGTGCTCCTCTGAGGTGGAAGATCAGCCTGGGCAAGACCAGGGGAGCAAGCACTAACAGACATCTGAGGCAATCTTCTTGAAAAGCCTTTAACAGGGACCACCCCACAAACCTCACACAAACTTGGCCAGCTAAAGCAAGGAAGCCAAGGCCACAAAATGTAAATCTTGGCATCCTACTTGGAAGCTGCAACACTCTTCTCCATTTCCCAGAGCCCCCTGCTTCATCGTTAAATGGATAAAATAATTTTATCCATTTTTTATCCATCGTTAAATAGATAAAAGAACTTGCTGATTTTGTTCTCCCAAGAGTGATCATGACAGCTGTTCATCTTACTTTAAGTTCTTTTTCTAGGGGGGAACGAAGTTCCACAATTTTGTCCTGGATCCGGTCAAAGAATTGCTTGTAATAATGGTACAAATTCCACAGAACACTGCAAAGTGAATCTAGAAGAATGAAAAGGAAACAAAAACACCACACTTGCTGCATGTGCTACGATACCACCTGTGGGTTTCACATTTCAGAGATGTTTCCTCAGTACTCTTCGGACTAGGAGATTACAGCACAACATTCCATAGGCTCGCTGGGGAGTCTGTCTGAATTTAGCAGTTCCTAGAGATGCAGGCTGTTAACACTACCTTTTCCAGTCTGTATTCAATTTTTTTGTTGTACATTTGTTCTTAAAGATGCCACACTTAGACATTCTGCTGACCTCACAATTTTAAACCCTTTCTCCGAATCGTATTGTAAAGTCAGCAGACACTGAGCTTGTTTTAAAAGATGACATATCAAGAGGCTCACCTTGACCACTCATTCACATACAATCTATACTCATTTCAGTGACAGTTTTATCCCTATAATCAGGGACAGTAATTGACAGTAGGAGTTTATGTGCAGTTACTTGATATGCGGCAGTGTTCTCACTAGATCAAAGGACCTGATAATGGCCCGGATCAAGTAGAAGCTTAACAGGACATACACACTGTCTAGACAGAAAGATGTGGTGCCTCAACATGCCAGTTCCTGAGATCTGCATCTGGCAGCTTACCTCTGCCAGAGTTCACTAGTCAGTTCTTCACTGATAACCAGTCTGTACTTCACTTTGAATGTTATTCTCTATATCTAATATGAATCACATTAAAGTAAAAGAGGACTAAAAGTAGTTTAAACTTGGTATGCAACAAGATAACCTGTGTCATGTGGAAAATTCAAAGTCTAACCCATTTTTAACAGTGCAGTATATAAGTAAAGAAAAAATATATATATAAAGAAAAAATACATGTATATATCCCCTTACCCTTTCCTTCAACTTGTGGCATCAGCAAGACATGGCAATGGAAAACCAATAACATCTGAAGTCGTACATGGAATTCTCCAATGGAGGATCCTTCAATAAATGCTTGTAATGTGCTGACCAGCAACATCAGGGTCATCTGTTTGTCATCTTCAGAGATTCAAAGAGGATAAGATATAAGGACCTGCAACCATCACTTCCTATTCATAACTTGCATGCAATATTCTATGGGATACACTGAGAAATGGCAGTCCAGTGGAGATCACAAAGGGAAGCTTTGAAGCAAGGACTGTGCTTAGTTCTAAACTGATTTAAAAACAACAGCTGCACTCAGGGTGTGTGTTAAATGCACTCACAGCAAATTATGAAACTGAATTATGAGGTGCTTGCTCTAAGAAAGAAACGAAACACTTTTAATGCAAGCATGTTAGCTGCTACCTACCAAGAAAGCAATGTTCATTCACTTTGACTTGTCTCATGAATACAGAGAATTAGGAAACCTAATCTTATGACCAACTCTCTAGACTTTGGACAAGTCACTTGAACCTGTCTTTTGTTATTAAGAACTACACAGCTTTCTTGGCTGACCTCTTGGGGATATCATGAAGTCAAATGACACATCCTATGTGAAAGCAGTGGCAGGAGGGGAAATGGATGCAGGTAAATCCCACACTTTGCAGCACTCTAAGCTTAGATTGGAACCTCTAAATAAGCAAAGAATTTATTGACAGGTGTTACCTTCCTGCTCTTCTGTTTGTTCCTGCATGTGCTTCTCAAGCATCTGATAAATGGAGAACCAGTGCTTGGTGGATTTCTCAGTGTGGCGCTTCATGGTATTATCCAAACTCATACACCAGCAACTGAAATACAAGAGAAGAGGCCAAGGAAGCATTTAAAAAACCTCAATTAAAATATATGAAACCACAGAAGAGGAAGCTAATTGGAGATAGAGAAGCCTCAGGAAGGTGTGCCGTCATCTGGTCTCTACTAAGGTCATTTTAATGCTCGACTTTTAACTCTGTGATTAATGACTGAAAAGCACATTTTCTAACTGCTGTACTACATAAACTCTGAAGAAACAACCTATCAAAAGACAAATGTCCCTGCAACATAAGTCGGGAAAGGGAAGTGACAAATTGTATCGCTTACCTCAGTTCCAGTTTACGCCAACGAATAATTATCTGACTGACAACATCAAGGTGCTTCCGCAGAGACAGAGCTCGGCTTGCATTCTCCTCCCAATCCTAAAGAAACAAAGATAAAATTTACTATGGCCATTATGCAATCTCTTAATCTCCTCCTCCCTCAGGAACATCCTGAATTTTTCTTGCATGAAGACCACTAGGTCCCTAAGCAACTTTTATGCTAATTTACCAATAGCAGTAATGTGTTTACATCCTATATATCCAGCTTCAAGTTCTTTCTGGTCATCTGACAGAACTCCAGCAGAGCCAAGTTTAGAGGCAGACAAAGCATAGAATCTGGAGACCTGAGTCTGAACTCCTCTTGTTAGTCAAGTAACCTCTCCAAAGTTCAGAGCCCTACTATGATAACCAGGGAAGCAGTGGCTACTTGAGAGGCTGAGAAGACTGAGAGGGACAATGTGCAGGCACTATGCTGATCTAAAGGCCCCCCTGAAAGTCTTTGCAGAGAGCCCTCAGTACCAATGGATGCTGTGTCCCACCCTGAGAACAGGTGACTGAGGCAGCTAGGTCCTTCATGTGCCCCACAGAGATAATGGCTTCAATTGCAGTGATCTGATCCCATTACAGAGAAATTAAGATTTATACGTTTCTAACCCAAACTATAATTGTATGTCCCTCTAACAATAAAGGTGTCAAAAAATAATCTTTTCAATTAACTACAAACTAAAATGAGAAACACAGGGGGAATCATACCTGTGCCTTTGCCAGAAGGATCTCTAAGCCATTCAGGAACTTTGAAATGGGGCTAGAAAGTGGGAAACTACGAATTCTGTCCATTACAACCAGCAGCTGCAGGTGGAAGAAAAGATTTGGGTATCTCCATGGCAATATCAATCACTCAAAGTCACAGGGTACTGAAAGAGAGGCCTCCCTGAAAGTTTCACCTAAAGGCTCTGCTTCACTAGCATGTGTGAAAGCTGTGGATAAAACTTCCAGAGCTCTGGATCTGAGATAAACATTTTAGCTGCTATATTACTCTGGAAATAAGACTGAGTTTGATAATTACTCTTATTACTCTGTTATAAGAGTTATTACAAAATTGGCTGAAGGCCACAGAGCAAGGTCTAAGTTAAAACTGCCAATCTTGAAAAGGCCAGGCCTTTGCAAGTATGTTTAGGTGTGAATAAACAGAACACAGCAGCATTCTGATATGTGAAAAGCAACCCCCAACCAACAAATAAAATCATTGGAATCCTAAACATCACACAAACAGCAACAATACAAACTGGTATGTTCATCCTGTAGTAAGTGAATACTGTCTCACTGAACTGGAATTCTGTAAACCTTTGTCCATATGTTCAAATGTATAAGTGCATGTCCACCAAGGATGGCAAGAGGCCACGTCCTCAGTGCCTCCTCCTCAACAGGTGCTCTACCTGCTCAAGCGCCGGGTGTTCTGGCCAATCCTGAAGGAGCCGACTGACAGCCTCTGAGAAACTCTGAAGCACAGGTTGACAATGCCGTGCTTCTGGGACATTGGGGTGCTGGTAGAAGTCATAGGGCCCATCAGGCTTCACTATGAGGTCTGAGGTCGTCTCCCCAAAGAGAGTGTTATGAGAGAGAGTGCAGGCCAAAAGTTGGCTGCCCAAGAGTTGGTCATTCAGCTCAACTCCTGTGAAGTTAACAGCACAGTAAAGTCAGTGGACTCAGTAAGCTGATCTATCAAGTTAGAAACATGTTAGAATTGCTTAAAAATAATGAACTACCAGAACTAATGAAGCAGATATTAATGTCATTCACCCCAAAGCAACATAGACCTAGATGACTCTGACCCTAAAACAGCAGCAACCACAAAAATCCAAGTTTCTAGGATATACAGAGGAATTTGGATACTGTCTGGATGAAATCAGGAGAGGGTATAGAATTTGGTTTGAAAGATTCAAATTCCCAGTTACTGTAGCTGTTCTTGGTAGGTAGAAATGAAATTTAAAGCTTCCTTCCTACTTGCATAGAATAACTCACGAGGTCATGGAAAAAAACTGCCTCAATCATATTCTGTGAGATTAATTTCTGAGTTACCAGGTTGCTCCCAAGAATACATGATTTCATTTGAAAAGCTATTAGAGGCAAATTGGAAATAACGCTGAAGAACAAGACCATTTAAACTAAGTCCATATCCTTATTTTCTTAAGCCCTTTATCTCAAAGTATTCAAATGATGAAAATCCATCTTTACTGCAGGATTTTAAGTCAATTATTTTGAATTAGCTTAAGTCCTTTAAACTAAGAAAATTCCACCAATAAGAAATCTAGCAAAAACAGGAATATAATAGTTTTGTTTCAGAAGTAGCAATTATAACTATTCATTTTGATTTCCCAAGAGTATAACAGAAGTAAATGGCCGTACCCATCAGGGGGTAGAAGTGTGTCACAAGAGATGCCCCAGTCTGATAGCAAGCCAGAAACAGGCTGAGGTAATGCTTTGCCTCATGTGGTGGCACAGTCTGCTGGTACCAGAGGGACCGAGCAAAGCTGAGACATATCTGCTGGTGAATCAGCATTACTGCCTGCATGGAGCTCATGGAGAAGATGGCAGGGTCTACAGCTGCTGTTTCTTCTTGTGCATCTGAAGTTCCCGTCTCGTCTAGTGTTGGTTCTACCAAAATATCTGCAAAGTCCTATAAATAACATGAGAGCAATCAAACTTTTAAAAATCAAAATCCAATTCTATTCTGACTAAAAGGAAGGCAAAAAGATGGAGTGTGAATAATCAAGAAAATGTGCTAAGATACAATAAAAAGATTACAAAACCATTGGGGGAAATGTGTGTATTATCAAGGGAATTCATTGCAAAACAAACCCTGACCTCTTTATGCAGTGGGAAATGCTTTCTGAACTCCCGTTCTTCCTCCTCCTCCTCGCTCAGAGCTGTCCTAGAGTTCCTGCTCCTGTATCTGTACAAGCTGCTCTCCTGCTCAGCCTTCTCTTGGGCTATACGTTCCTGTTCATCCCATTCATTGATGATTTCCTAAAAAGTCACACATTCAGAAGGAAGCTTATTTGCCCTGCTGGGGCATTTGCAATGAAAAAAAGGAAGACTTTGTAATTCTTAATTTCTCATGAAAACAAAAGTATCATGGTTCGGAAACAAATATATGCCAACATCCAAAAAACTCATTCCAGGTAACAAATGGGTTTTGTTTTCAAACTATGCATCTGTAGCAACCCAAGGTTCCTAAATTCCCCCTTGCTATAGGTGATACATTTTCACAAGCATAAACACTTGCTACAGTAGAGCTAATGGGAATTTCCTGTCAAGAGTTAATGGTGCTTTGCTCTAAGGACAGAGTCAGGGTCAGCAGTGTGGGAGTGTGATTCAGACTGCACTTGGCTAACACCTTAAGGAATTGGCCCCAGGGATTCAGGGTGGGTGAGGGACACCAATAAGGCAAAACTAGGCTATGCCTTAGTTTTACAGAGATGAAACATAAATTCCCTTCTACCTCTAAGATTTTAGGTCCTTAAAATGGCAAAGATGTAAATTAAGGACACCACAGAATATTGATGAGGACTGAGGAAATGAGCATCTCTCAGTCAGTAAGATAACTTGTATTAAAAGCCTAAGCAGTTAAATCTTTGTCTCAGCAATTTTGCTTTCTAGACCCAAAGACCTACTTATAAGACTATTTATGGTGGTGTGTTTTTTTTTCCAAGACAGCAAAAAAATTACATACAAATATATGTGTTCAATTATAAGAAATTAAATTATTTACATCATACCCATACAGTAGAAAACTAGGAAAGCTGCTAAATATGATGCAGCTGAAAAATACCACAATTCTGAGGAAAAATAATCACCATATACTATCAGCTTTCTAAAAGTTACAAAAAAGAATGGACTTCATTATTAGTTTGTAGAACTCTAGAGATTGAAGGACCAGTCTCAGGGATCATGGAGGGGTAGAACTGTTCTCAACCAGAGCAGCTCTTTTATCAGTTAAATATCAGGTCATTATGTTAAGGTTTTTATTTTTTTAGAAATAAAAACATTTTTAAGATTTTATTTTTTAGTTCTACTACTAAAAATGATTTGTAAACCACTGAGACAAATGACTTACAATAAATTTAGAATGTCGCCAACATACATTTACAGATAAATATACACAAAGAAGCAATCCTAGAATGGAATACACTAATATGTTAACACAGTTTGGTAAAATATAATAATCTTAGCTAATATTATTTAATTGTCTAAAATGAGAATGAGTTGCTTCTGTTGGGAAAGGGAGGAAAAAAACAAGTTATTTTTTCAAATTAATAAAAGTTGACAAAATTATATGGCAAAACCACCATAATCAAAGTCAAAAGACAACCAACAAACTATCTCCGGTGTGCAACACAAAGAAAAGGGCTACTATTTTAAATCTCTTAAAAATTGAGACGAAGGTCCCCAAACCTGACAGTTAAATAGGAAAAAAAGGAACAGACACTAGCTCTCCACTCACTAACCACACTGTCTCTATGAACACTGGGCACCACCATAGTCCTGCAAGCGCCCATCTGTGCTCCCAGATTTCTTTAGGAGGAAGGGTTGGGGCAGGACTCCCAAAGTCAGGCTTACCTGGCACACATGTCTGAAGAGCTGCAGGGCCCTCTGGTCCAGCTCTCCCTTGCACAGCACATGGGAGCGCAGGTAAAGAAGGGCGTTCATCAACAGCTGTTCTCGGGTAGGGCAGAGTTTCTGGCCCTGGCTTTCCAGTTCCTTTCCTCCTGAGCGCTTGAGAATCAACTTCCCAAGTCCTCGCAGAACCTCCTCTGACTTCACTGAGCACAAGGCATCCGCATGAGCATAGTACGTGGGGAAGGTAGGACCCACTGATGGGAAAGCCAAGAGAGATGTGGCCAGGGCATCCAGCCTGTCTGCACAGACCATGCTGCTGTGGAGTGAGGCGTGGACCTCAGATGCCACCAGCCTCATGCCATGCTGCAGCTGCAATATGGATGCTTGCAGTGGGGCCACAGAGTCTGGATACAGGGCATACTCTTCAGCCAGCCGCTTCCTAAACTGGTGGTGCGACTGCTGCCAGGAGACCTCCTCCTTCAGAAGGTTCTGGGCTATCTGGGCAGATCGAGGCCCATCTATGTGGAGGGCCTGCAGGAGCCTTGTGAGCAGATCTTGAACAGCAGAGGCCTTGGCAATGCTGGTGACATAGTGATGAATCTCCTGCAACAGGGACTCATATACGGGCAGCTGGGGTCTAAAGGCCTGCTTCTTCGACAAGCTGCAGATTAAATTCTCCAGCTGATCAATTCTTTGGTGAAGCAACCTAAAGGGAAATCAACACAATAATTCTGTCAAATTCTGTCAAAAGAGCAAAAATATCTAGGCTAAGCCCTCCAGAAAATAGAATTACGATAACATTGACAACTATATGAAAACTGATAATATAGAGAGAGCATTTACCACATGCCACACATGATGTTAAGCAATTTTGATGCACATCTCATCAAATGCTCATCACAACTCACTGAGGTAGGTACTATTATCCTTCTTTTACAGATGTGGACACTGAGGCTTAAAGGCATTAGTGGTCTACTCAAGGTCTAAAGCCAAAAGGCAGAGACAGAACTAGAAGTTAGAATCCACTATACTGTACAGTAGTGTACAGAACCACACAGTGTACATCACCACGCACACTGAAAATAAGTTCTGGTTTCAAACCCTGTTGGCCCCATGTGAGTCCTCCCTGCTCCTTTCACACAGCATATCTTTTTCCTGACTATAACCATGGCTTTAGCACTGGGATCTAATTGCTAATATAGTTCAGAGATGTATACCATCACCTCTGTTAACACTATAATTACATTACACATCTCAAAATGTCTCTTTTAAAAGGAAAGTCTGCAACCCCCAAAACAAATAATCACTCTATTGTGTTACCTGATATGAGGATGAGAGTAACTGCTAATGACTTCATCTTCCAGGTCTTTTCCAGTTTGCAGCTGGGACAAGAGGTTTCGAGTCTTCCATTCACACTGCAGCTGGTGTAACTAATGGAAAGAGAAGATGGTCTGCTTTGCCCAGTTAGGACCATACCTGAGAGGACAATGCTAGGGGAAGTGGGGGGTAGAACAAATGGATGGAAAGACCCTGGTTCCTGAATGACCTAGGGCAGGGGTCTCAGCTCCACTAATCTTGAACATTCACCTCAGAGTAGTTAGGTGGAAAAAACTATATTTACATCACTGAACTTCTGAGACTCTGCTAGAGCAGCTTGGCCCTTCCTCCATAATACAATTTTCCTTCTTCAAAATACAGAACTAGTATGTCACTGTCTTTACATATTAGTTCCTGGGTTTGACTAGAAGTTCAAATAGCAAGGGCTACCCATACAACCTGAATCTGCTTGACTCTTGAATTTTGGATGACAAAATACTATATTCTATCTAAAAAACTTATCCAAATTCAAACACCCAAAACTTAGTTCAGGTAGAGGGAGTTTGGATAGTGAGGAATACTGCTTTCTCTCTCTGGCAGCACCTCAGGAGTTTTACTGTTGTGCCCTCTCCCCTGCATGGCCTATTGGCAGATATATCAGAACCTTAGGAAGGGCCACTCCCTATGTCTGAGCCTACTAAGAGGAACTCTCATAGAGAAAAATGCAGTCTTTAGAACACACCCCTAAAAAGTCTGAGGGCAGCTTATGCAAAATCACCCTTTTGATGCTCTGAGCAACCAATCAGGAATAAAAGAACAAACATACTAAGCAAACCCAGACAGTCAGGGATGGAGCCCACACTCCAAACCCTCGTCTCCATACCTCTTTCTTAGCATACTTGAGCTTGTATTCCCTCTTCACTGCAGGGTCAAAGCGTGCTTGGGGAAGCCATGTCTGAATCTGGAGCAGGCCAAGGTTCACCCAGAGGCTCCCACGCTGGGCTGGTTCAGGCAGGTCCCGCTTACCCTCTCCTTCCCCAAACAAGAGGCGCAGGGAGGTGAGCAAGAGGCACAGCAGCTCTTTGGGCAGCGCCACCTGTCCAGCCATGTCCCCAAGAGTCTGGTCCACATGCTGGAAGGCCTGGCTGTCCCCACAAAGCAGTCTCTCACAGTTCTGCATGTACTCCAGCCGTCGGGTCTCAGGGAGCAGCTCTGCCAGGCCTGCCAGGTGCCAGCATAGCACCAGCCCCTGGAGCTGGAAATCCGTATGTCTGTGGGGACAAGGAAGCACTTAAGGACTTAACACTGCATCAAACAGCATTCCTTTCTCACACTATCATTCCTTTAAAAAAAAAAAAAAAATGACATAGCAAACAGCCCTGTCAATACTTAGAAGTGAATTTCTACTCTCATGTAATCTTATATGGCTTTCTAGGCATTACTCCCTTGATCAAGTGATGTTTAAAATTGACAGAAGAGCTGGCCAGCTCACAGTAGTCTCTGTCACCGTCTGAAAAACTGCTGATCTATCCAGAAAACATCCTTGCTTTCACCTACCAAACCAGCTACTACAGAGACAAATTCTGACTGAGGTCCCTTCTAAATGCTCTGGAGAAGCATTAGGAGCTTTGCAGTCTACCCAAGAGGAGGGAATACCTGAACTCTGCTACCGAAGGGATAGCCATGTTGGTCCAAAGCACTGAGCTGATGTCCTGCAGCTGCTGGGCTCTCTCAACCCACTCTCCCAGGGTGACATGTGAGGAGGACAGGATAGGGAGGCCGCTCACATCCCAGGGGCTTGTTCTGCAGCTGCTGGTCAAGACTTCAAAGCAGCACTTGGAGAACACAGCTCTACTGAGACTGCCGGGGCCCTGATGGATGGAAAGGAGTCAGTAAATTTTAGAAATTAACTAAAAGGATTTCAGCAAGCAACACTGGACACCTTAAAAAGAGAATAAGGAAGTTCAGGTTGCTAGGACCAGGTAAACATCAACCAGAGACAGGACCAGGAGTGCAGAATAGGGTTATGTGGTAATAGGCCTTAAATAAATATGAACTCCATTCTCCAGGAATGAGGAGTAATGGATGCTTTAGTAATGCAGGAGAAAACACCCAATCATGGGCCATCAGGAAGATCATTCTTGCAGTAGAGCTAGGAACACACTGCAGGAGGGTGAAGGCAGGGGAAAAAGTTGGAAGACAAAGGCAAGAGCCAGGGACAAAGTTTGCCAAGCCTATGCTCTTTGGACTACTCATCCAGGACATAGTAATAGCTGTCCACAGCAAAAAGTTAGGTGCTCAAACACATATGATGGGCAACACTGTATACTCTATGTAACTCTTGGGGATCCATAGGTTTATCACTAAGAGCTTTGAGAGCTATTTTTCAATAAAGAAATCAATTTTGATAGAGCAATGGAACAGAATAGACCTCCCAAAATAAACCCATGATCATTTGTAGGAATAAGGTATATAACTGAGGTGGCATTTCAAATGACAGTAGAAAAGATGAATTAGTCAAAAATGGTGTTGTAATACTGCTTTCAAAAATAATGTTTGTATAAAATAAAAAATTTGCAAGCCTACCCCCACAAAACGAGATGTCCCAACAAAACTAATTTAAATATGAAACAAAAACAAAAATATAGAAGGCAATATAGGCAAATAATTTTTAACTCTATGGATAGTGATTAAAAAATTTTTTAAAAAGCATGACACCAAAACCAGAAAGTGGGAAGGAATGAGTATATTTAAAAACATAAAACTTGAGAGACAACAAACATTAGAAATACATTTCCAACCATATGTTGCGTAAAGGTTTAATATCCATTATATATAAAGAGATCACCAATAATAAAATAAACAACCTGATTTTTAATTTTTTTTAAATAAAATGGATAATAAACATGACTAGAAAATTCAGAGAAAAAATGAAAAGGATCAATATACATACATATATAAAGATGTTCAATTTCAAAAATAATCAAAGAAACACAGATTAAAATGTACTCATTTAATTGGCAATAATTTAAAATGCTGGTAACTTCTGGTGTGGTAAAGTTATGAAGAAATAGGTCCTTATAGATATATAAGTGAAACTGCTCAAGTCCCAAGTCCTCCTGTGATCATCCAGGACTTTGTGATCTCCCCTTTAACCAGTTCCCAGAATGTTTTAAACAGTAAAACAAAAAACACCTACCTAGACATTCTGGTAATAGTTATAAATTTAACTGTGCAGACACTTTGACCAAAAATTAAATTCTAGTTCCTGAAACATACGCACAGAAATACTCAAAAGGACAAAGATTTATAAAAGGGTAGTTGACATAGGTATGTTTATTATAAAAAGGGGGGAAATAAAGGCAAGAAATCTCAAGACTTATAAGAAAAGTGATTTTAAAAATCCTAGCACGTAGGAAAGAATACCTTAAAAAGAGTAAGTTGGAATGACAGATACGTTTCCATGATGTATTATGTGAACAAAAGCAGTGATCATATTTGTTTACATATATATTTAATATAAAAATATATGTAAACAAGATATGGAGCAAAGAAAGAGTGGTTATTTCTACTGAATTGTACTGTATATGTATATAAACACACATATACACATTTATATACTGTAAATGTTGTATAATTGGGAAAATGAGTATTTTAATCAGGAAAAAAAACTAAAAAAGGAAACTTTTTTTTACTTTAATTCAGAATTTCCCAAATCATTTAAGACGGAACATCTTTTTTGAAGGTACATTTATTAACATCCTGCAGAAAATAAAGTATTACAATTACTTAGTCACTGCTTAAACCTGGGAATAAATACTTATTGCTACATCTATTGTGAAATCTCTTCCACTATCATCAAACATTTTTATCAACAGACCTTCAACGTGGAGTCCAAGAAGGACTTGGGCCTCTCTCTCTGCAGCATACCAGGCAGAGGGTTCCATGTTAGCCAGTACTCTGGATTGTTGGTTACAGTACTGCTCCAGAAAGACATAAATGTAGAATTAAATAAGTTGGACCACAAAGAGATCATTTCTTCAGTAGACACCTAGAGATAAAAGGAATAATTAGATAAGAGAATATCTGAGAAAGATTCTGTAAATCAAGTTATGAGGTCTCTATCTTGCAAGACCCATTTAAAACTAACATTAATCCTAATGTTCCTGATTTCCTGCCACCCTGGTCATCTTGGTAAAGTCACTTATCCTGATTACAATTTTATAAAACTAAGAAGAGACCTGCTCTTATAAGGTTGCACGAGAAAACATTCGTAAAATAAAACATGATTATGATGTCAGCAAAATAAATGAATAAAATATTATTATAAGAAATAAGATTGTAACTAATGAAGTTGTAGTAACTACAGTTTACCAGTATTCACATTCAATATAGTTATTTTGGGTGGAAGAGTAAAAACACTCTCACAATATATTTTTAGGTAAACAAAATAAAAATAAGCAAATATTTTAGCCTCATTTAAATGAAAACTGAATAGAATGATTCTGTGGTAATGAGAGTTGAGAAATACCAAGATAACTACTGCAAAAGAACATTTAAAATTCTCCCTTTGGAAGTTAATTTAGATAAGACCGGAGTTTGCAACATGTAATTTGAGATTAAATAAATGTTCTGCAACCCAGTCTGCCATAGAAAATCTAATTGACTCTTGGGTAAAAGAGGTTTATTTCCCATTTTGACTTTGGTTTTTACCTTCTGATGATGTAGTAAAGACCAAAGGTCTTGAAGTTCTTTTGGAGCAATTGATGTGTGCTTAAGACAAAATGTGAGGTGATGACTTATATCCTCATACATCTGAGACTGCTGATTTTTGCTGGACCTGTTCCAAAAATAAAGAGGGAGAAAGAGTGAGCCGCGGGCTATCAAAGAACTGATAGAAAATTGCTATGTACGGGAATATGAAACACACAGAACTTAGAGTACATGTAGTTAAAAATGAGGAAGCAATTCTACTGGGAAAATACCAGTAACTTTTAAAGATGGAATCAAAACAGGCAAAGAATCTTAAAGAAATTTTGGTTTTCCAAAGTGGCAACTGACCCTATGCTTTAGCAACTATTCCCCCTCAAGACAAATGTGTGCTTTGTTCACAAACAAATTAAGCTCCCCCTGAAAAAAATGGCTTACCTTCTCAGACAAGCCTGTGACACAAAATCAGCTGTCATTTTATACTGCCAAAGCACAGCCAAGTACTCCATTGCAGGCCATATCTGAACATGCCTGGTGAGTTGGATTAAGGAAGTAAAGTCTGGCTGGGATGTGGAAGAAGCTTCACTGGGCTTCTGCTCCAGAAAACCAAGTGAAAGTCCTCTTGCTTTTAGTTCTAAACACTGTGCATTCACAAGGTTCTTCAATTCATCTGGACAGAAAGGTACATGTGGTATTACAGCATAGTGGTCACCAGTTTCGCGTCAGATCCCCAACAGCCAGTTATGTGACTATAAGCTTAACTTAAGCTCAGTTTAACTTGAGCTTGAGTTTTATATCTGTGAAGTGATATTATTAATACCTGCACAATTTAATGACAGAATTAAACAATATATAAAGTTTAGTTTTATGACTGACATTTAAGTAGTAGTTATAGTATTAAAAAAAGAAAGAAAGAAAATAAATATCTAAGGGAAAACTTAAAACTTATTAGCTACAGAGCAGTAGATACTCTTACAGAATCTGTCAACAGCAGGCTTAACTCCAGAGTATATTACCTGCTGCAACATCTTCCAGAATATTAGCTCTGAGGACCAATCCCCAGGACTGAAGGAGACTTTTCTTTAATGTCCATTCAGAAGCAACCATTTGGAGCCGAGTAATGTCTTCCTGCCATCCACTATCCCCAAGGGCAGGCATTCGCTCCCTGATGGCAAGGGCTTTGTTAAGAATTTTCAGTTGTGAAAAACACTCCACCACCAGCTTATCCTAAAAGAACAAAAGCCAAAAAGGCCTGATATAGGAAAAAAATGTAGTACTTTTTAACAGCGTATTCACATCGGTGAAAAAAATTTAAAATATTTTTCTCATGCTTCTAGAAAACATAGGGTTTATTCCTGTTGCTCTCAGGAGATTTTACTGCAGTAAAGTTAAAGCTACCCAGTCTTAATAGTTTTAAGAATAAGTAAAATGACAGTATTTAACAGATCAGTTAATGGTATTCAATGAATATTTAAAAATTAAGCTTTGCAGGCAAGGATGAATCCAGTGGAATGGCAGTCCCCATATTCAGAACCTCAGAAGACGTTAGATCTTTGTTTATTTCATGCTTCCAAGGTGTACCTTAAAAGGAAATGGTCGTCCCAGGAACTTCTGCAACTTCTTTATACCAGTGAAACCACCAGTTGGGGTTCCCAAGCAATTCTGAATATGTTCTGAGACGGTCTGAATCTCTTTGTAGTACCTTTGAAGAGGAAAAGAAGCAGAGGAGAAGTAAGGAAAGGGGGAAATGCTGGCTTGTAAGAGACATCATTTATATTTTGTATTTGATTTACATTCACCAATAGGCAAAAGGAATAAAACAAAGTAAAGCAAAAACAAAGTTTTAATTTTAAATCCTCTTTAACATCAATACTGTAGATATTGATATTATTACTTCAACTGTTTAGAGTCTTACTTGTCTTCATGGTTCATCAGGAGTTGGGGGATCTGGCAGACCAAATGTTTTAAAACCCAGTGCCAGTGAAGGGCAAGCAGGGCTAGGCCTGGTGCATCTACTTTTACTGTGTCGGCCACAGCCCAAAATCGGTCACGCCACCGCAGAGAATCCAAAATCTGAAAACAAAGTAAACCAAAACTACTCACAAAATTCTCCCAGTAAAACATAAGACACAGACTTCAGTTGCTAATCAATACTCAACACAAACACACGAAAAGTCTAGCATCCGGCTGGAATATTCTGAGGGACACATTAAGGCATTCAGAAAAGGAAAAGACCTTTCCTCTTAGTAATGAAATTCAGAGATATTACATTACAAAAAATGGAATTATTGGGTCTTACAGTAAGTGTACATGTAATTTTATAAGAAATCTCCAACTTGTCTTACAAAGCAGCTGTACTACTTTGTCTTCCAACCGGCAATGTAGGTGAGTTCCAGTTGTTCCATTTCCTTGCCAGTACTTGCTACTGTTAAAGATTTTCATTTTAGCCACTGTGGTAAGTGGCAACTCACTTGATAACTAATGATGCTGCATTTTTTCAAGTTCCTACTGGACATTCCATTATCTTTTGAGAAGCATCTATTAAAAATATCTTGCTCATTTTTAAAATTGGGCTGTCTTATTAGTTTGTGTATATAGTTTATATATGATTTCTAAATAGTTGCTCCCAATATTTTCATTTTCTTATAACTGTTCATTAAGAACAGAAGCTTTTGATTACGCTAAAATTTATCCAATTTTTTATTTTATAAGGAATACTCCAAAAAATCTGCCTACCCTCAGGTTATAAAAATTTTCTATGTTTTCAGTTTGGCTTTTATATTTAATGTAAGGTAGAGGTGAAGGCTAACTTTTACTTTATTATAGGGACATCTAGTTGTCCTAAACCATTTGTTGAAGAGGCCCTTTTCCCATCATTAAATTACCTTTGCACATCTAATAAAACAAAACAAAAAGACCAATCAACTGACCAATATGAGGGTCTATTTCTAAATTTTTTTGTTTAATTGGTGTATGTATCTATCTTTATGACAATACCTACCATTCTCATTTTTGTACCTTTGTAATGCAAATTAGATATATTTGAGTCTCTAACACTGCTCTTCTAATAATGTATTTTTAAAGCAAAGTAGTCTCAAGATTAGTGATTCCTTTCAGAGCTATTTTCATAATATCACATTATTTGGCTTTTTCAATATGTTGACATTTGTACTGATGGTACCAAAAAGAAAGGAGGTGAGGAGGATAGAGAAACCGTGAGTGGGTATCTGGCAAATACTGTGATGAAAATGAATGAAATGAATTTGTCATGTAAAGAAAAACAATTCAGAGTATTTGTTGTTTTAAGCAAAAGCTAGAACTCTGAAAAACCAAGACCGTGATAACTTCCCAATACTCAGATATTGTGATGCGGTTTGTAGTAATTTTTCATGAGTGTGGCTTTATTTAAATTGAAGAATGAAATGTGTCAGCATTTGTAAGATCTGATTGATAACTCAGTGAGTAATATTTCTAAATTATCAATACATGAGCTATAAATGCACAAAAGGATAAAGGTCCATCCAAAGTGAAAGTTAGACCAATGGATTTTAATGCATGATAAATTCAGTGACTTTTTTTCGTATTCCACATTACAAGTAACCTTTACAAAACTACCACTTGTCAAGTTGTGGCATATTATAAAAGAAAAATATTCACAATAATATGAAATGGCTATTAAGATAATCCTCCCTTTTCCAACTTCATAACCACATAAAGAGAGGTCAGTTTCTCTTTACAAACTTTAACTCAAACAACATATTGCAAGGGACTAGATGCAGATGTAAAAATTCGGCTTTCTTCTGTAAAGTCAGAAATTAAAAAGACAGTAATGTAAAATAGTACCATTCTTATTAATTTTTATTTTGGAAAAGAGTTGTTTTTCATTAAAAATGTTATTCATAATAACATAAAATGAATTTACTGTTTTTAAACAGAATAACTATTTTTCATATTTCTCAGATTTATGTCTAAATTTAATAAATATTGATAGATGTAACATAAACAAAAGTTCTTTGAGATCTTTAGTAATTTTAAGGACTATAAAGGAGTCTTAAGACCAAAGAGTTTAAGATCTGCTAATGTAGTTTACTAAAATTATGAGAATAATCTGGATTCAAAACTCAATTAAATCCATGTGACAATGATGTCTAAGAAGGCTTATGTGAATTAAAATATAACTGTTAAAATTCCAATGTCCATAAACATGTAGATAAATAAGTTGTAGTATATGCATTTGATGGAATAAACTCTTGATACATAAAACAACATAGATGCATCTCAAAATAACTTATGAGTAAAAAGCCAGACAAGACAATATACTGCATAATGCCATTTATATAAAATGCTAGAGAATGCAACTTATCTATAGTAAAAGAAAGCAGATCAATAGATATCAATTTGGAAGTGGGTCAGGGGACAGGAAGGGAATACAAAAGAATACGAGGAAAGGTTTGAGGGTAATGAATATTATGTTCACTATCTTGATTGTGGTAATGGTTTTACATATTTACAAATAAAATTGTACTTTAAATATACGCCATGTATTATGTCAATTACACCCTCCCGTAAATCTTTAAAATGTGTAAATATTTTAAACTTAACTAAATTTATCAAATATTGGACATATAATAACATCAAAGTTAGCCTCACCCCTAAGAATCTTTGTACCAAGATAAATGTTGCCTATTAAAATAAAAACAGGTATAATTTTCCTTACCTCATTGACAGTAGCATCAGACACCACTCCCTGGGAGGACTGTACCCAGAGTAGGATTAGTGCATCACAAAGTTCAAAAAAGGCAGCAAGATTGACCACAATTTCATGGGGCAGGGTGTGATAGCTCTCTGGATCTTAGAGTTGACATAAATAAGAACATTCCATCAGATTTAAATTAATCTCTGGACATTTTCAAAATCAACTGTAAAATGGAACTTACTATTATTACTATTTACAATACAAAGGTAAATTTTAAAGGCCAAGCAGAAAGCTACTTCTTAGCCTAATATTATTAAACCTTAAGGATCAGGCACAAATTACAATCAAATGTACTATTAACAGTAGTAACTTTAAAGGCAAACTTCTTCAATTTTTATGTTTCTACATAGTTTGATTTTTTCCAACAAGCATGGTATCTTTTTGATTTAAAAAGATGAAGGAAGAAAGAAGAACCTACAACCAAATACTTATGAGCATGCACTTTTTTAGCCAACAGAAATGAATTTAGAGTTTTAGCTGTTACTTGCTAGAGATGTGACTGAACATCTCCACGCCTCCCTTTCCACTCTCATAACAAGGGTCCTATGTAGCATTTGGCTGCTATAAAAAGTAAATGAGATCAAGAACATGTAAAAAATAGTCTAAACTATTGAATAAAGGGAAATGAGTTTATAATCAGGCCAACAAATCAAAAGGAATCAGTAACATGGCAGTAGCTGCTGAACATGTCTCTCAACTTCGACATTATACAAACAGATGTAGCTGAACTACATGAAAGGCATTGTTCTTACCTTTATGGAATTCAAAGGACATTCTCAAAACACTATTTCTTAACTTTTTGCCACCAGCAGAAACCAAATTTGCTTCAGTAAAAATTTGTTTTTCCCGATCAAGATATATGATTGTCCTGAAATAAAATTCAATAACAACAAACATGTATTGGTAAATAATGCTTTTCAATCATATCCTGCACCTGCTGAATCTTGAGAACCCTTGGAATATCAATCTCCTTCAACCTGTCATTCATCTCTAGCCTCTGCGAATTCTGAACTAGAGGGATGAAGGTGGAAGTGATGACAACTAAACTGGGGCAAAGAAAACAGATGGCTGGTCATATTTCTCTAGCATTTCAGAATGTGAAATTATGTGGACAGACAGAGGAGAAAGGGCATGTGAGAGAACAAGTAGATGAAAATGGGAGGAACTACAGGGAATCACAACCAGGAAACAGGAGAAACATGACTATTCTATGATAGAGAATTATGTGTATGATAAATCCCACTGTTAATGCTAAGCTAGTGTATCTCTTAAAACATATTATGCAATTATTAAGAACCTGCAAAAATTACAGGCCTTTTGACATCAGTCAGAATTACTATACTGAGCACAGAGCATGAAGAAGTGCTGATAAAGGCAATTAGGTCCACCATCCCACCACTTCCTAGGTCCAGAAGATTAAACACACATAAGCTGTATCTGACAGAGTCTTAGAAGAGGTATAATCTGTGAAGCTACAGTGTATAGTGGGGCGAACAGTGCCCAAAACAGCAGGCTTCACCTACTTGTTTGCAACAGACTCTAAAAGGGAAAAGAGCTGCTCAGACTGGTCCATTTGTGGGTCAAAGTCCATTGAATTTCTAATGATGTCTAAAGCCTGCACATTCCATCGTGGGTCCAAATAGATTACATATTCATCTGTTTTAAAAACAAGACAAAAAACAACATTTTGGAGTTAAACTCCCTGCTAAAAAAATTTCTGCTGAGGATTGTTACTGTTTTAATTTGATCACACTCAGTTTTGATGGGGAAGAGGTGGCACAAAATGCTGGTTTCAGCCCATGATACTAGAAAAGTAGGGTTTAAGCAGCTTTTATGCTATTTCCTTTCTAAATGCAAAATTTCTACTAGTCCTGAAAATTCATTCCATTGTAGGATATATAGGTAATCTCTACCAAAACATAAACATCCAACTAATGCATTCACTTGCTCAGATCCCACTACTTGTCAGAAAATAATCCACGGGCTTAATTAGTTACCCAATTTGTTGCCATTAGCCACAAGAAAACTAACCTACATAGCAGAAATTGAATGAAAATATCTCATTATTTGCTTTCGATAAGAAAACTCAAGATTTCACTTAAGTCATTTCTTCACAATCAGAGTATGTGGCAAATGCTGATATCTCACTGCAGCTCCTTTGGCTCAGACTTGGTACCTCTACTATAGAGCATAAGTGTTTGGCCGCTGACCCTCATCAGAGGTTGTGAGAACCAAAGGGAGGGTGATAAGACAAAACAATAGTAACATTAGTTTGAAGGTGGCTGGGTAGAATGGGTCAGTGGAGCACTTCAAATTTTAAAGACATCCACCATACAAATACCTACTGTGAACATCAAGATACATCAAGGAGGAAACCTGTATTCCAAAATCCAGTAAGACTACCTGATCCAGAGCTACACAATTAAAAAGGAAGATAAAGGTAGACCTACTATGTTCCAACAGTAGGCAAGTGGTGTCTGCTGAAAAGGAAACCTGCTACTCTAGATAAGAACTGTGTTCCCGAACACCAAAATTCTTTCATTACCAGAAAGCTATGATTTAGTTCAACCACAATCTGACTACTACAGTAATTTCTCTGCTGTTCGATTTCTTTCCAATCATTCACCTCATTACACCTTTAGTGTATGGCAAGTAAATGGTTTAGCACAAAAGCATCATGCATATTTTTTTCTAAACCAAATGGCAAGTGATATAATTTGATCAATATCAAATGAAGACAGGAGAGAGACATTAAAAACCCGGTTCTATGAAAATGCCCCTATTTTCCTCATTAATACTTATGTTCTTTCAACTTCGTATTATTCTATTCCAGTAAATGAGTCTGCTATCTCACTGCTTAATTAAAAATAAATTTTGAGTACTTTATCTGATTAGATAACTTGTATGGCTATTTTAACACTATAGTTTTATGATTTTCTATTTAAGACTTATAACTTTTATCAAGGTTTTATATCATCTGATCCTGTATTGTTTCTCCTTCAAGTCATATAGCTTCATAGTTTGAAACCCTTTCTGTTGACACTACTAATAAATAACAAAATGTTATAAGTGGAAGGGACCCCAGAGAAATGAATTTAATTCCCTATTTTTCAAACACAGGCAGTGAGTATGAATGATGGGCCCCAAATCAACAAGCCAGCGTGTGGCCAAGTTGGGACCAGAGCCCAGGTTTCCAAATCACATATTCTTCCCACTTCATTGTGTATTATCATCCTCTTTCAAAAACTGAAGGATAAATGGATAGTTTCGAAAAAAGAAGCATAATTTGCATCTGGATACTCTGAGTCTTCTAAAAAATATGGTTTGTTATAGTTGGAGCTGTGACAGGTCTTCTCTCCATGAACTCAATGGATAAGTTTCCTAAATGGTGCTGAGAGCTAAAAATCAAATCAGATGCAGTACCTGTTATATTTGGTTGTAATATTTTGATGACATTCCTGACTCCAGCTGAGAGAGAATTTGCATAAAATTTCCTAAGAGATGCAGCACTGGCTTCCAAATGAATCTGTATTGACTCTGTGAAGGAAGGAGAAGCAAATATTAGTATCTAAAAAAAGGCTGTCCAATCGAACTTTCTGCAATGATGAAAATGTTCTACAGTGGCTCTGTCAGAGTTCCCACTGGCACCTGAAATGTGGCCAGTCAACTAATGGACTGGATTTTATATTTAACTTAATTTAAATTAGTTTATATTTATATTTTATAGCTACCTGTGGCTTGTGGCTATCACACAGAACAATGCTAATAAGAATATTTATACAAATTTTCTCTATGTATTTTTATACAGATCACATGAACCATACAATAATATATACATTCACTGGCTTACCTACAAGTTCTCATGGAGCAGAAAGGCTCATGTAAACTCAATTACTTTAGGCAACAAGTTCTACCAACAAATTCAATGTACTTGTACTTTACAAACCATGTCATGTTATACTGTTCCTTTTTCCTCTCTTAGAATAAAAAAGTACAATGAAATTAAGTGTGACAACTTAAAGCATCTGGAATTAAAATAAATCTCTTATGTACTTTTAGGGGAAATTAATTGCCAAAAGCAAAATCTTTCTCAGATAGAATGGTTGTGCATGATAGTACAAAAGGCAGAAGGTTAAAAAAAAAGGTAACATAGTACATTTTCCTTTTGAATTTCACAGAAAGGGGAACAGATCCTGAAATGCTAAGGATTACATGGGGAAAAAGTTTCTCTTGGGACACATCTAAGGGCAAATATGTTCCTCAATTTTTTAACAGCTACATATAGTAATCCTAGGTCTCAAATTTCTAGCAATGAGATATCCCATATGCTACCGTATCAGTGTATTCACATAATAACACAGCTGCTGAGGCACTAAAACAGGATAAGTGTACATAAATTCACTCATTATACAAATTAAGATTTTCTACTCACCAAGCTCCTGTGGTATATTCTTGGCTAAATGATAAAGCCATTTAACTCTGAGCATCCAATCTTGATTGGTTGCTCTTTCTATGAGCAATTTAACAGCCATGGCCAGAACTTCTGGTTCATCAATCCAAAAAGTATCCACTTCGACTGAACTGAATTTTAAGCTCTCGGGGTTGGAGGACTGCATAATTTTCTCTAAGTCTGGTAAGGTAAGAGGCTGAATCCTGAAATTCATATGAACAAGCAAAGTTAGTACTAGAGTAAACTTTCATTTTATATTTCAAAGAACTGGGAAAATAACTTTACAAATAATAGGTCAAAGTGGTATTGGGGAAAAGGTAAGTCCCCTCTGAAGAAGACAATTAAAACATACCAAATGGATAACAAATAGGGAGCAATATCACAATGTACAATAAAACTATGACAGCTGGGTAATAAATGGCCACTTGACATTCTGGTCAAGTATGGGGGGTTGTGATCATTACCATAAAAAACAAACAAACAACACAGTTGAGATGTTAGACATACAAGCTCAAGTCGCCACTAACCTTGCCCAGCTGCTCATTTTCATGCTCATCCTGTTGAGGCAATATGCTAAGATCTGTCCATCACTCCTAACTATAGAGAGGTGGGAATCCTCAGAAGCAAAGAGAGCTGAGGGCAGAGAATCTGGCCACAGCCCCATAGCAAGAATGGAGTTACCCCACGTTTCATGTGCTTGCAAAGAAGAAACATGTTTCTCCAGTAAGGCCTGTACAAGCTTGGAAGAGATAAAACATATAGTGTATAGGCATCAACATATGTGTGATATTACCAAAAATGTACATTATAAGCTAAATTTCATTTATTCTGCTGATAGATAAGTTTCAAGAATGTAATATTTATATTTAACCTATTTTCCAGAAAAGTTCCTGGATCCCAGACTTCTCTTAGAGAATAACTGCTGTGGTGATGTACTCTCTTAGGTCATTAGTTACCACCCCCCTAAAAATAATAATTCCCCTGTAGTAAACAGAGTGGTACAACTTAGAAAGCTGTGTGAAACACTTCATAGTACCTTCTGGTTTGCTGGTGAATGCTGGGAGTGGACATATGCTTCCCAGCATGCTTCTGAAAAGGCTCTGTCTAAGCTCAGCCCTCGCTGTAGGTACTGCACAATGAGTAAGGCTGTCTGAATTAGAGTTGAAACAGATGATGCTGGAGAACCTATATAGAAGAAAAAGTTGCCATCTGTAAGCAATAAATTATGCAATATCTCCAATAAAAATGGGTAAATTCCACCTTTACACCAAACTTCGTTCCTCTCAAATCAACCCAGATACTTATTTGAGAAAGCCTTCTAAGTGAATTCTAGGGTCTCACTAGCACACTATGAATTTGTGGGAATATTCATATTCCTTCCTTCTTCTCTTGATTCTCTTCCCCCTCTCTCCTGCAGTATATTGTGGGGAAGTGATCAGATGACTCATTTACAATTGTGATAAAGCCTAGTCACATATAACACACACTGAAGGTGGAAAAATGACCATGGCTTCATAAAGGACCATGGGCTTTAAAATCTAACAGACTTACTTTCACTTTGAGATGTGATTATTACTTATTTGGCTCTGATGAGTTACTCAACCCCTCTTAGCCTTATCTGTAAAATGGAAACATATGCCTTTCAGAATTAATGTAAGGTCTAAATAAGCAACCAATATTGTATCTAACACATAGTAGTTACTCAACAAATAGAGTGTTGTTTATTATTATTATTACTGTTATTATTATTGCTTTTTTTTTTTTTTTGGTATATTTGGACATTTAGAAGTAACACCTGTCTGTGTTAAACAATTCAAAGTTCTCTCTTCAGTCTACCTTCAGGAGACTCAATGATGACCCTAAAGATATTATGGGCAAACTTCACAGATTCCTCAGTCTGGCCTTCTGATTGCATGCATCAGAATTACCTAGGGAGCTTCTTTAAACTACTAACAGAAATTAGTAGGTCTGCTGAAACCAATCAGTTAGCGGGAACAGGGGTGCCAAAACATCTACATTTTTGTGGTAATTTCTATTTTTATGTACACTAAATGTAAGAACTCCTGAACGAGTTGTCAAATGGAACAACACATGAATTTCTATAGGAATAAAATTCTGCAGAGGCCTAGAAGTCAAGCACCTTACCTACAACAGTGCTCTGAGCCTCTCTATGTAGAGACAAAAGAGTGTCACACACACTGTCTCCCACCAACCCAAGGCTGTGCAGCAAAACTTTCAGATCCAGGTCATTTGAGATGCTTCCATCCCCTTCTCCTGAAATGTAGATTTCAACTCCACGATTCCTCATAGCTCGAGATATTTCTCCATGAACAGGATCCATTGAGAGAAAAAGTCTAGTAATTTAACAATTCAAAGGAAGAAAAATTACCAACAGTGTAGCTCAGCAACAACTCATGAGGCAAATCACATATGGCTCATCTTCAGGGATATTATCAAAACACTACCAATTCAAAGTCTGCTATTTTCATCTGTATTCTATCTTCTAGTTCCAAAATGCATCAATACAGCAAATCAATTATCTAAACTTACTTTCCTTAACACTGTATATACAGTGCACCTTTAGTCTGAGAACTTTAAAATTCTTACTTTCAGATATCCCCCAAATCTGGTGGAGCTAACTGAACATTTTAACTCACCTACAGACAGCAGAAAAAGTAGCACTATGTTCTCCTGAAACAATTAGCTTCATATATGCAATGCCTAGTAACATCTCCATCTAGGTATCACCCATCTACAAAACTAGACAGTGATTCCCTAGTGACTCTCTTTAAAACCAAATCTACTCCTTTGCCAGTCTTCTTTCTCAATGAATGGCACCTCCATTTACTCCATTATTCAAGTCAAAACTTAGGTATCATCCTTGCTTCCTCTTTTTCTCAACCCACAAGTCCACTGGCAAGTCTGTGCATCTGACCATCCTAATATAAGCTATCGGTTATCATTATCTCTTATCTGAACTACTACAGGCTTGTAACTGGTCTCCCTGCTTCTACCCTTCACCACCAACCCATAGCAGAAACCTTGTCTCTCCTGTTTACTTGTTAACTAAATCAATGAATGAGTGAACACACTTATGACTGTGAGTATGAATATATGTAAGGAGGTCCAACTGAATGTCTGCCTCTGCTATTGAGGCTGTCAGATCCTTAGGCAGGAACTTAAGAGGTATAAATTACCTGAAATTGGGATGTGGTGTTATGGTGGGAGTAGAGCCATCTATCATTCCTCTCTCACTAACAGTGAGGACACCTCCAGGTTCGAGCAAAGCATTCAAACGATCCAACACTGAGGGGCTGCACAGAAAGAATTCAAATGGTGGACAGGCTGACATGCCACCTTGACCCTATTTTCCTTACAGGGGCCTCCCACTGCTTCTTTCAGCACAGATCATTCCCCTATATAGAACTGTGATCTCTTTCAAGATCTTTTTCCCCATCAATTACCCTTTACCCTTCCAAGGTACACAGTCCAGAGATCTATACACAGTAAAATCACAAATAGTTGGATACATTTTAAAAAATAAGAAAAATGCTAGCAAGTTCCCTGAATCATAACTTTCCTCTTTATCCTCCCCTTTCTCCTACTTCCCAGCATTATCAAAACCATTTAAAGGTAATTGGATTTTGATTCAAAACATTCTGAAAAATGTTCCAAGTAGAGAAACACATCATCTGATCTGCTATAGATTCTATTATATTGTGTAACTAAGGTAATTTTACACTTGCCCTCTTCCTTACTTTAGAATCAAAAGTGATACATATGCACATTTACTAAGCATCTACCCTATATCAGATCTTCCATTTCAAAAATCTGCACTTAAGAATAAACATCTATCTGGTCATTAAAGTCTAATTCAAAGATGGCTGGAAATGTAATCCAATTTTGTCAGCCTTTAGTTCAGCTCAATAGTATCATACAGAACTAAAATGTAGCTAATGACCAACTACCACTGTTCGCCACAGGGAGAAGTCTACAGTATATGGCTGAAAATGCATTTCTAGTTAAGAAACAGTGAATCAAAAATACCAGTGCTTCCATCAGGATTTCTACTCTGACAAACATATATCAAATTTTGGCCAGGCTGACTCATGATCAGGCAGAAGGTTCTTACTTGCAAAAGTTAACATTGTCCATCAAAAGCCAATCTCCAGTCTTCAGGGCCTGAACCAACATGCTGTCGACCCATTCAAATGAGCCATGGCTGAGGCCACTGGATGACTGCATAAGCTTCACTCCAAAGCTTCGGAACTCTTCCACAAGTTTGGCAAACTCTGAAATGTCACAGGCACAGCACTTAATTTCAAACCAGGACAATTGAAACAAACAACAAAAAACAAAAACAAAAACAAAAACCCCTAAAAATTTATTAAAAGAAAGTTGGAAACTTCCGGCTCATTTTTTTTTAAGTTTCATAATAAAATAGGAAAAAAAATTTGCTTTTGTTTAAATAAAACAGATAAGGAAATTTGATTTGGGGGCAGAAAATGCTTCTTACTGTCTTTCTGAATTAATGGCTAGGTAGAGGTGACTCGAAGGTGATAAAAAAGGTAAATAATCTTTGTTATAATTTCTCAAATGGCTGACAAATGTCTCCCACCTATTGCTACATTTATACCAAATGAAAGTGCTATTAGTTGACACAATTCAATCAATGTCACTAAACTGGGCTTCCTTTATAATGACCAAATGATTACAGTAACAGCTAGTATTTATTTGCCGACTGCTCTATAGTTTATACAGCTCATTCCCAGAAATCTTCAATTGCTCTTTTTTGTTAGAAATTGTTTTATGACTTTTTGCTTATCTCAAAGTAATATACACTGGATTCCTGCTTCTAGCCATGAGGAAATAAGGTCCAGACTTAACCTCCCACTCTTAACAATTAGAAAACTAGGCAAATTATGAAACTGCTTTCAGACACCAAACAACAGAGAGCACAAGGCTGTGATTTCTGAAGAAAGCTGCACCATTAAATGAGAAGTTTCATGTATACTTTCTATACAAAATAAACACATATTAACTATCAATTTAGATTTCTTCAGTTTAAAATGCCCAATTTCTTGAGAAATTATTAAAAATAATTTTTTTAATTTTTTAAAATAATTTTTTTAAAAAATCAACCAACAGTAAGACCAGTTACACATGTAAGTAATTTATCATTACAGCTCATTATAAACAAAACAGACCATCAATTTCTGAAACCAATTTCTTCCCTGGTTGCTTCTGGATACTTCATATCAGCTTCAGTTTACTAAGACAAAAATTTTCAAATTTTGACTGTTATTAATCATTAAATTAATAAAAAATTATGGACACTGCGTTTATAAATAAATTACCTATAAATGGACACTATACGGACAATGGTAAGGGTCTGATGCACACATCTAAACACACATACCTGTCTTGGAGTATGAGCTGGTTTTATTGTTGAGTCGTTGCATAAGCAATAATACTGCTTCCAGCTTGTTGACAATCTCCATCGTCACACCTTTACCACCTTCTCCAAGACATTTGGGCTTATACGTCAGAAGGAAATGACTCCAGGCTCGCTGCACTACTTCTGCATCATCAGTACTGACAAGAAGGCTGTCTCTTAACAGTGCCCTGACAGTGTCCTCCACCTTCTCTAGCAGCTGCCTCCAAGGCCGTATAAGGTCAACCTGAAATATCCAAAGCACCTGAATTCCTCATAGCGAATGGCCAGAGTCAAAAATACTGCTATTTGTAGTTGTCGCCAACACAGAAGACCATCAATCAGACCACTTACCTGCTCAAACCCACCCAGAAGCTCTGTGGTATCCATTGCACTGTTCATAGCCATGATCTTTAACGTGTGACCAGTAAGTTGTGCCAGGAGTTGGACCAGGCTAGTCTTGCCCACAGAGGCTGGACCCACAAGGATAACCATCCAGCTCATATGCACACATTTCATAACTGACTCCAGAGACTGTAATGACTGGTGCAGGAGTGACAAGGGACGGCGGGATGGCGGAGGAACATAGCTGCCACGGGAAAGGACTGAGTAACCCAGCTGAAAAAGACATGCCAGTGAGACTTGACAAGCTTACCTGACAGTGAGAACAGAAGAAATCATGGAAGACTGTAAAAGAACGGAGAAGTATCCTAGCCTCCTCACCTGAACAACATAAGGAGTGATGTGAAACAGTCTGGTTCCCATGTATGGGCTGGAATTTGAACTAAACACATCCTTGAAGGCAGCAATGACCTAAACAAAGACGTTGATACAATCAAAACACAAATCCGTCTACTAAGTTCTGAGCCAAACATTCTAGAATACTTCTAGAAAACATGTACGACAATGAGTCACAATATTATGGGAACGGAGAACGTAAGTCACAATATCCGTATCCTTTTTCATTTCCTCTTATAAAATGGATAGATTACATTTATTTATTCAGAATGAAAGCAAATTGTAGCTCAAGAAAAAGAGTAGTCACATAATCTCAAACTATTTAAAATTCCAGTTAGAATGTATCATAAATTAAAACAAAGCCATGGATACTATGGCAAATCTAGAGGTGAAAAATTAATTTGCTTTTATCATTCAAGATACCACCTAAAAAGAAGGCAGAAGAGAACAGCAATAAATTATGAAGAACAATGACTATTTCTTGAATACCTACCATGAGCCAAAACATTATAGCTAGTGCTTTAAATAGATTATTTCTGATCCTATTTGTAGCTTTGCAAAGTATTATTTATATTTTACAGATAAAAATAACAGATTCACGGGAGTTACATGATTTGTTCATTGTTAGAAACTGATTTTAAATCTAAACTAGTGTGATTCCAAAAACACTGCATCATCCTTCTAAATATTTATGTAAAATGGCAAAATTATTTCTCTATTTACATCTGATTAGCCCTTCTTTAGCAGGAATAGTGTTAGAAAACTTTCCATTAACCTTGTTTCTTTTATGGATTTCTTTAAAAAATCTAAGAGGAATTTGGTTTGGAGGAAGACAGGGTGTGTAAAAAGCATTAATTTAGCCGATAGCAGCAGGAGATTTCCAACCACCCAAAATATTAATACCAAGTTGCTTGTTTCTAACTAAGTGGTAAAAACTTATGTAAATTATTACATACTGGACTGAAGTCAGAAAATAAAAATAATAATGCTATAAAGTCATGGATACATAGCATGTGACTAGAGGTAATAATACAATATATGTATTGCATATTTGAAAGTTGCTGAAAAAGTAGATCTTAAAAGTTCTTATCACAAGAAAAAAACTTATATAAGTATATAAGGTGACAGATATTAACTAGACTTATTGTGGCAATCATTTCACAATCTATACAAATATCAAATCATTGTGTTGTACAGCTAATATAATGTTACATGTCAATTATACCTCAACATAAGGAAAATAATAATAAAAATAAAACCATAATTAGTGTCTAACAATGGCCACGAGTCAAAATGCAGCACAGGAGAAAGTGTTCTTATTACCTATTCCTAGGTTCAGGAGACTCCTGACTTTATAATCCTCTCCAAAGCACATAATCTCCCTCTCCCTGATAGTCTCTCAGAGTTAAAATTACAACTACTTTTACAATCTAGCTGGTTTAGTTTAATAAAGTCAAATTTAATTTACCCAAACTCTTTGAGCTTTTATAGCCTTTTTCCTTCTGTTAGTTTTCCTAACATTTTTGCTTCCTCAGATAACACCTATTCGGGTCAATTACAATAACTCTGAACTGGAAGAGTGATAGGAACATTTCACAGCTGACTAACAACAATTACCCAACAACTAACTGGCCAGTGTCTGGCCACAATTAATATACTATAACTAGTGAGTGGACAAAGAAATTAAAATACTAGCTTATGGTACATGAAAATAATGAGTGAAAACACCGTGCTGTGAGACAGGCAGAATGAAAGGAGTGTGAAAACCACAACTGCTGAGATAGGCATGTCTTCACATTTCAACAAGAAAATTACTGCTTTTAATGCATGGATATGTATATTAATCAATGTTTTTAAACAGCTGTGATATGGTAGAAGGAATAGTAGACAAAATGGAAAGGTCTGGGTTGAGAGCTGGCTCTGCCATTTGCTCACGATACTGAGCCTTGGATCTTCACCTGTAAGAAGTCATGATATCACCTCCCACATACAGCTGTTATGAGCATTCAGTGAGACCTGACTTTAAATACCACAAAGCAAAATGCACACATTATCAGTTTATTAAGCTGTGAATTCTAGTGTTATTTCCTATTTATGAAAGGGTAGTTTTACTTCCATTTACATTATTCTCTTTATATACCTACTTATATTTTCTAGATAAAATATTTTAAATTGATGTCTAAACCTTCCTCTTCTATTGGGTATCACCTGTCTCTTGTTTCTCCCCTTTGTGCCTGGAAGATGATGAAAATCTGGTTATTTATTACTGAAGACAACACTGTTTTAGGACAGTTTGTAATCAAGGAGATTCAGATGAATAAGCAAAGTGTGTACTCCAAAGCAAACTACTCTATTCTGTGAGTAGGTAAATGTTTAATGTATGTATGCATATTGAGGTGTAATTAAAATTTCTAAATTTCCAAGCAGCTTTACTGGATTTGGTATTATCAGTAAATAGGCCCCTTCTCTGACTCAGGAAGAAATCAGCTTTCAGATGGAAACACAAAGAGCAAGTGTGAAGCTTACCTTTTCTTTGTCTTCCATGGATCTCATTCTTTCACCATAGACCAAAAACACATGCTGACCAGGATCATAACACCCAGGGGACTGGTCAACCAGCATTAACTGACACCAGCGGAAAAGGTCCCGGAGGTTAAATTCCCAGGGTCCTCCTTTTTGCCCCCATTTCTTCTCAACGGTCACTTCATGATCGATCTAAAAAGAAAATACCTTTACTGGGAAACACATCCCACTGCTATGCACTGCATTAAGCATTATTAATGCAATACAAATGCATACAAAACATGAAACAGAAATAGGTTTGATTCAGATGTTTCCTTTTCCCAACCCAGACTTCTAAATGCCAGAAATACCCTGTAACCATTAACACTGATACATACAACAGAACTGAATTACTGTAACCTTCAAATGAGCAGCTTCCCTTCCACTATAAACTTGTAAAATTCTATGTGATTTATCTTTGAGAGAGTGGTAATTTGTTAGTGTCTCAAGATGAGAAAATAATGGTGCAGTTACAGCTAGAAAAATAAAGAACATTTAATATAAGTGGTGCAGCACTTACCTGGTTGTTGAAAGCAACCATTTTCTTAAGAATATTTTTGTCAATGGCTGGAAACAGAGTACTGGCAATGAACTCCATGTCAATTACTGTAAGGGGATCTACAAAGACCTATAAAATCCAAAAATAACATAAAGAAATGTTAGTTTCTTTTTATGAAATACCAGAAATGACTACTACTTATGATTTAAAATTTTATTTGACATCAAAATAACAATACTTCAGATATATCTTCAGTTATAGACTTTTCTTGTATTTTTAGGGTACATAATTATATAAAACTTTTGAAATATAATGCAACAGAAGTTTTTCTGTTAGCTCCGTACAACATTAAATAAAGGCAAGCAACTTATTTTTTTAAATACGTTTTAAATTTCCTCTGCATTATGTAAAATGCTCTCAAAAATCTGGATGGGCATGTGAGTGTTCACTATAAATTTATTTAACTTTTCAGTATGTTTGAAATTTTTCCATAATAAACTATTGCTAGAAGATACTTAGCAAATTCTTAACTATTAAGGAACATGAACATTTAAAAAAGCTAATATCTAGAGTGATTTCCAAACCTCTAAATTAGGCAAACTTTAAAAAACAGAAATTAAAACAAGTGAACATGTGTTTGTGTACACACCCACACACATACTCTCTTCTCTCTCTCTCTCTCTCTCTCTCTCTCTCTCTCTCTCTCTCTCTCTGTCTGTCTCTCTGTCTCTCTGTCTCTGCAAATGCAAATCAAGGCAGTAAGGAAAATAAACCAAATGTAAATGACATGGTTGGCTCTGGATTCTTAATTCTTCCTGGCAGACTTTTGTTCTCGCTCTTAAAAAAAAATGCATTGTTTTCATTATAAAAATTTTTAAATGTTTTAATAAATCACACAGACATTTTAAAAGGTTAAATGCTGGCCTTTATCTTGAGCACAGTAATAAGATACTGCAGAGGGTGGTGACTTAACTCTCTTCCAACTGATAATAAACCAGGTCCTCTGGGACATAAAACAAAGGGATTCACACACCAGAAGAGAAGTGATAATGGGAATGAGTCACATTAATATTCATTATATAAAGATATGAAATTGAAAAATAGATTATTAAACTGATTCTCTCTTATTCCAAGAGAGAGCATCTTAATACATACATCCCCTCCAACAATCACCCCCAACAATCCACCTTTGATCTCTATGGCAAGAGAAAATCTCACCTGAGTAAATCTGTTAAGGAAAGACCTGGGCAAGCCCTTCCTCCCACCTCCTTGTCTAAAAGGATTTTGACACCCAAAAATCTTCGTCTTTTCATGCTGTACTTGAAAGCTCATTCCTAATTCAGGAACATAAATTTCTCCTCGGTGGTCAAAACAAGCATTGAGGCCCTCCAATACAGACTGAGAAGCCAGGTTGAGCTATTTGGAAAAGAAAATGCACATATTTGTTATATACATTGTGTAACTATAACAAAAAGCAAAGAGCTACATGCACAAAAGTTAAGACAGCGTTATCTTCAAAAGGAAGAAACTCAAACAATATTGGTAACATTCTATTTCTTAAGCTAAGCGATGGATTGATGTGTATTCATCCTATTATTATGTACATGTTGGAGAGATTTTAAGCATATATATTATTAATAATTTTTCAGTAAACTAAATATTCAGACTGAATTTTTTTAAAAAGTTAAAATCTTCTCTAAAATTAAACCAAATTCATTATATGTACTATATTGAACTACTTTATAAACAAATCATTGCTTACAAAAAAACTTGCCAGTACATAGATATTTCATTTTCACACTCTGGAATTTTAAAATATGAGGTAAGATATCTTTTTACATACTCAGTTAAGTAAATATCTTTCCCAGTTCAAATACTGAATGAAATCTCCAAATAGGCTTAAAAGTCATGATATAAACGACATAAAGTAGATCTACATAGCTAACTTTCACTAACAGTTTTGTGAGCAAGAACAAATACATGGTTTTTGTGCTCAGAATGAAAAGAGCTGAATGGAGGTCTTCAGATGCTGAGTTCAGAGCTCGAGAATGTGAAGTATGGATGGTTTCTAGCTAACATGGAAAAATTCAATTGGGAACATGTAAATCAAAATGCAAGTGGGCAAAACCCAAACTATATCATATTAGAATTTCGAGTATCATGTTTATATAAGCACTACAAAGCACAAAAACGATGTTGTATATTCCCAAACAGGTCAAGTTCTAAAAGCTGCTCTACAGTGTGACTGCAAGTCCAGAGTGGTATATGGTCCCTGGATGCATTTCACCCAAAAGGAGTATAGTCAGAAGTCTTAAACTTTAAAACTAGGCATTCTTCTTTCCTGGCTAATGAATATTCTATCAGACATCTTCTTAAAAAAAAATCTAGGGGAAAAAAACAACTCTCTCCTTAACATCACCCTGAGATAAGTAAAAAGCAGCTTTGCAGAAAAGGAATGTACAGCACACCCTCCGACTTCCGACTTAAAGTGGTCTGAATCTAAGGAACCCACTGGGGCCTATGTCAAATGTTTCATCTGTAGCATTTTCATTACTCTAAACACGTAAGCTCCACAATGAGTTCCTAGCCTCTTCCTGAATTAACACTGCATATCTCAAACTGACATGACTCCTTTGACCATAACCTTAAATTTTTCATTTTTGTGCATCACTTTTCAATATCTCTAGCCACTTGTCAGTCACTGAGATTCAACACTTATTGTGGATCTCATAATATACTCAGTCCTTCTGATCAATACTTTATCCAATATGCACATATAACATTAATCATTTTCTCACCATTTTTGTATGTCTCTTAACTTTCCCCAGTCTCTATTGCAATGATAAAATAGAAAGTGGTTGACAATATTTGTAAATATCCATGAAATAAATACAAACCTGCAAGCATGCCAGAGACTACAGAATAAACTAGTGAAGAGGCCGTTTTTCTTTGGAGGCTAGTTTACAAAAGTAGGAAAGCTTGTAGATTATATATAGAGGAACTTCTATATAGTTTCTGACAAGTTACTATTCTTATTATTAAAAGAAAACATGGAGGATTCTTTTCATTAGAGAATGTCTTTACTAGCCAACAGCATGATCATCCACTGAGAAATGATCTAGACCTATGAAAAGTACAACTGCTCTTCACACTTGAGATGATCATCCTTGGCATGAGGGACAGTCAGTCTTCTCACCTCATCCAACACAACCCAATGGCCGGCCTTCAGAGCAGCCAGCAAGGGGCCATCACGCCAGGCAAACTCTCCTCCCTTGCCACCTTCAACTGGTAAATCTGCTCCAAACAGGTCTGTGATGTCCTTTGAGGGGGGCAGAAGTGAGGAAAAGCCAAAATTACATAAAAAATTAACTAGATCCCAAGTTCTAAATCTAAAATGATAAATACTTGGGTCTTGTGCCACTTTTCCTTCTTATACCTGAGACAGAACACATAAATCCCAGCACTTTTTACCAGAAGCCCAGATATTTCCCCAAAAACCTCACCACAATACTCCAAGTACCAATCAGTTGGAGCTGGAGCTCCAAATCAGTATTTCTAAACCGTGGCTGTATTAGGCAATTAATTGGTGAGCTTTAAAAACAAAAACAAAAACCTATAATGATGCCCAGGCCCTGCTCCCAGAACCCATCCTAAGAGATTCTCATTTGATATCTCTGTCCCATATTTTTGTAAGATTGTTTAAAGGTCATTTTATTTCTACTAATTTTTTTTAGAAAAGACAAAAATAAAAAAAAGGTTTTATTACAATAAATACTAAAGTGGTTAGTTCTCTCTCAAAAGAGAATTAAAATAAAGCATCCAAAGAGATTATTATTACAGATGTCGGCTATTAATGAATCGAGAAGAATTAGATTGAAATCTCAGGTTGCTATGGTCTTTACAGTCACAAAATATTTGGGGTATTAAAAATGTCATAGCTTTTTGATTAGGAACCTCTATAAACAGATACAAACATTACTCCCTATACCTATCTTCATCAGCTGTAGGATGACTAAGCTTACCGTCTGCTCTGACAAGTTGATTCGAACAAGGGTGTTTCCTGAAGCCTTTGCTAGTGCTCCCACCAAACTCGTCTTGCCCACACCAGGGGAGCCCTCCAGGAGGATGGGTTTGTTCAGTTTTGTAGCTCTTAAGAGTCTCTGGGCATTCATAGCTGTGGTGCCAGCACTGAGTGCATAGTCAGCAATATTATTCCTGTGCAGGACAGGTCCTTAAGTGAGGGGGGCAAAAAACCAAGTATAAGCTGGACAACACCAAATTATATGTACATGTCAATCCAAGATTAGAAGAATCTACCAAGTATAGTGCCAGTAAGTGAAATACCAGCTACAGTGAAAATGTTCAGCCCTATCTCAACATTTCCACACTTTTGGGTCTATAAAATGCTTCAGAGGAAGAGTCAGCAGCATACTTTCTTCAACTGTGTCTACTGCACAGATCTCTCCATCTCTTATACATATACATATACCTACGTACACAGATCTAACTACAAGCACACATCATTCCTTTCACAACCTAAACCTGGAATTACTACATGTACTTGTACAGTTTACCTTTATAAATAGGTATTTTCCTAAAAATCAAGTGTACATTAGGCATACAAACAATTTCATCCAAGACAATTCACGATGCATCCTTAACCAATAATGTAACTAAAGTGCAGACTAATAATTTAATAATTTAATAGTACTTAACATTTGTTCCACTATATCTCCTGGAAGATACTTTCGGTACACCAGTTTGGAGGGCTAGGAAAACATGAATCACTTCAGCTATGGAAGCAGAAGCAAGGACCATCCTGGATAGTCCCAGGCCACTAGCATAAAGCTACTATAAGAGAACTGAATACTATGGTGGTGGTTTAGGAAAAGATCTAATGGTTAGATCATGGAGGCCCCATCAGGGATGAAGAGGGTACTGTTGAGAAGGAGAGGGAAAGGGGCAATGTCCCATTTCTTCAACTTTCTTCAAGTTGGTTTTGTTCACCAGTGAACTACTCGGTAACTGCCACTTACCTCTGTACATTTCAGGTACTCAATAGTTATTAATGTAGAGAGGAAGGAAGAAACAAGAAACAGATGGCCCTGCTTGGGAAGCAACAATCTGAAAAATTACTAGTACCTTAGAAGACAGCTAACCTAATGGCCTCATTTAAGTATTTGGTAGAGACAACCTAATGAAAGCAAGGATTAGAACACAAACCCACCTGACTTTTACATTTATTCATTTGTTCATCTATTTACTCTATCAACAGACGTTTTCTGAATGCCTGTGACTGCCAGGCTACATGTCATATGCCAAGAACAGGAATATCAGTGGCACAAATCCTGTCCTTGAGAATTCATAAAACTATTTCTGCAAAATGTGATGAGTTTCTATAGTTGATACATCTGGGCTGAATTGTCACTAAGGGAAAGCTCTTCTTTTAAGCACTAAATAAATAAATAAATAAATAAATAAATAAATAAATGTGCTTTTGCGATAATTTTTTAGATTACAAATTATATTTTCCCCTAATTTCACAAGCAAGTTATATATTTTTAACCATTCACACAATTATGGTTATGTCAAGTCAGATACTAACTCAGTTAACTACTTCAACAATAATCATGAGTATGATATCCTAAAAGTCACAATAAAAGTCAAGTAGCTATGATCTATAAGAAGAGAATCTTCATTTACTTAAAATCATTCTTACCTCTTGGTATAAAAAATGGATGAATTCCCCAAAGGTTATCTATCCCAGTGAATTCTTTGACCTTGAGTCTGTCATAAATCTTCAATTCATTTTTCTGACATTCTGTAAGTCGGACTATCTTGGAAAGTTTCTTAATTAGGAATTTCAGACATTCTTTACGAGCCAAGAGAGCTGTACCAAACCCAGAGGAAGTGACCCCTAAAAGACAGAAGATTTGTCCATCAAAAGACAGCACAACACCAGGCTTCACAACCATATAGCAGGAGCTCTACGACAGAGTCTTGGGGAAATGAGGCCCTAGCTGAATAGTAGCCTAAATACAATTGCTAGTGTATGCAATCCTAAAGAAGACGTCTGACGCCCCTCTCCCCACAATTTACAGAACATCATTTCAGCAGCAGTTTATTCAGAAAAGCACGCCAGGTACTCCATGATAAATTAGCCTGGATATAAGAGTAACTAATGTGGTACTACTGATCATTTTGGTTTATATTTCTAATCTTCATGGCTGAAAAAACAGAACTTAAATATTGAATTTTGTTTAACTTAAACTAAAAGATTCAGGTTCATTATCTATAAATAACCATTCATGTTAAGAATTATCCAGTCCTTTAGGAGCAAGGGCATTTCTAACAGTCTTCTTTCTACTCATAATCACCACTTTGTGTTTACCAAGTCCCTGATCTATAAGCAATGAGAAGTTTCTGTTATATCTTTGATACCAACCACATCTCAAAAAGAGTAACAAGAAAAGCCATTTTGAGTGCTGGAAATGTTAGAGTAATGATTCTATAAAGTATCTGGGTCAGAAGTCTGAACTTGCTCCATTTCATACTCCCCTCTACTCTAAACCCTTTGTCCCCACTAGCTAACAGACAACATACCTGAACCTATTCCATCTATGTACACCAGGCATGCAGCATGGACAAAAGATGTCACAGTGGAGATGGTCTCTGGCCTTTTCAAAGCAGCTTCCTCCCCCATTGTGTTCATGAAGTTAACCCAGGACAGGATATCTCTGATACTGACCACACATCTCCGGCCAAATTCCTGGTGGGTTAGCCAGTCAATGAAATCCAGCATCACCTCAGCTATGTCAGCCCCTAAAATTCAAGGAAGCAAAAGTATTTGCTATTTATAAAATTTTCAGAATGGGGTTTATAATCTGGGGCTCAGATTGCCTGAAAGGGCTCTATGTTTCATAAGAGTCTATGCAAATTTTTGTTAATTTACATTAATCATTCTTCTAAAAAGGTGGGGGAGGTCCATAGTTTATTGAATTCCCAAGGGGTTCATAAAGAGCATTCCACACATACAAAAAAACAAACAAAACAAACAAAAACACTTGAGAATTACATCCTAAGAAGCTACTCTGAAAACTCAAAGACTATGCATTTGGTTCATGTTAAGATACAATTCTGAAGTTCAGGCACAATGAGCTTAGAACATAGAGAAATTTTATTATATTTTTAAATGATTCACTGGAGTTGGTAATACATTTTCAGTGGTATTTAGTTTAGGTTTTTTGTTTGTTTTCCTAAATCAATGCCTCATTTAAAATTCAGCAAATTAGAAGATTCACAAATTTTATTTCATAATTTAAGTTAAATGGCTATTCTAATTATTATAATTTCATATTGTAAAATATTTGAAAATAACATACTTCTTAAGTAGCATATTTAAGATTCAAAGTAATGCCAACTAAATTTGGCAGTGCACTTTATAACTTCTAAAATCAATAGTATACATTTATCTAAAAAGTATAAATGCCAATTAATGTTTTTTAAAGAAAATATGAGAAGGAATCAGCACTGCTGAAATATAGACTATTCAGCAACATCCTTCAAGATTATATTGAGAATTACCTAGAAGAAAAACACTAATTACAAAAAAAAAAAAACCTTTAAAAAGAACTTAAAATAACAACTCAAGGGAAAAGTCTAGTAACAATATGAAAAGAAATTAATGTTTCAATAGATATTAAATGAGTACTTGGATCCTGAAATAAATTTGTGGTACATCAAGGACTTAATGAAAATGGACAGCTTGATTCACTGATAGAGGGCAATCAACCCATGACTACTGAATACAAGATTACTAGATAAAGTGGATGGGTTCATGTATTTTTTTTACAATAAATATTAAGAGGTAATAAAGTAAAAACCTATATGATAAATGTAATAAAGATTATCCCAAAATACTTAATACCAATATGTAAAATTATTAATATTTATTAATGATTTAATAAAAATGATTTAATAAAAATGATTTAATGATATAATAAAGATTATCCCAAAATACTTAATACCAACATGTAAAATCATTAATATTTATTACATAGAATGCTCCATGCAGCTAGTAATCAAAGAAATGAAATTTTAGATATCCGCTCAATTAAAAAGGATAAAATAATAGATTTCATTACATTTTTAAAAATGAAAACTCCATGTTGGAAGGTCTATGCCAAGCAGGCTCATTTACTAAGTTGCTGGTAATGAGACCATCTTTCAGGAGAGCAAGCAAGCCATACACTAATGGGAACTATGAAGTTCCTTACTTCTGCTTTTAGAAATACAACTCAAGGATACATACATATATATCATAATGAGAGATGTTAACCAGACTTGCTATGGTGATCATTTCGCAATATATACAAATATCAAATTATTACGTTGCACACCTGAAACTAATACATATAATGTTGCATGTCAACTGTATCTCAAAAAATTTTGTTAACTGTGTAAATATGTACATATATGTGTATGTGTGCCTGTATATATATATATGTATACATGTATACATATATGTAATACATACATGTGTATATGTGTGTGTGTGTGTGTGTGTGTGTGTGTGTCAAAGCAATCTAGGCTCAATAAAAAAAAAGAACCATGTAATAAATTTCTTGACTTTTAATAATTTTAAGAATTATTAAATCTAGGTTATAGATACAGGAGAGTCTTTTAATACTATTCTAGTTTACTTATGTTTGAAATTTTTTATGATAAAAAAATTTAAATACAGTGAATAGTTGATGAAAACTAAAGAAATGTAGTTTAAAATTATATAAATATTTTCTAAAGGTGATAATGACTAAAATTTAAACCAAATTTTCCTTTAGCTAATTATATAAAAATGGCCAACAGGTGAAACAATTAAGGAAGCTAGAATTTAATAACCCTGGTAAAAAAGGCAATGTGAAGAAGAGACACTTTAATGGACAATAATAGGCTAGTATCATATTTCCTTAGATATATTTTGTTCCCAATTCTCTACTTCCCCTTCTTTGCATAATATACCATATATACATAATTCTAATGTCCTATACTGCACCTCTCATTTTTAACACACAGCCCCCTCTATCCCATTACCACCACCACCACCACCACCTGAAAACTCTCACCTTTATGATCCATTCTGCCCAGAGACAATCCTGGACTAAGATTACTGCTGATAATCTGTTTTAAATCTTCACGGCTTGTGCTTTGAGGGCACCATATTTCTGTAAACCGGTTCCTTAATGCAGGAGACAGCTACAAGTAACAAATTGTTATTTGAGAAAAGTTAAAAAACAAAATCCTTTGAAGAATGTTAGCCTGAGTCTGGCAAATACAAGAGACTTGTTTTATTACTAGATACAATTTACTGAAGACCTACTTTGTCTTGGCTCCTTTTTATGTCATCTCATTAAGCCCCACCATACCTTGCAGGTTGGTACTGCCATCACTTTGACAGACAAGGTACAACACTTCAAGGTCTTACAGAGTACAGCATACATGTAGGATTCCAGACCTACCAGGTGATTCCTGAACCTGAACACTTCCCGTAAGCAAAGGCCTTATCTTTACCTTTAGTTACATGATCAGTGCTTTAAAGAAAATGCTCTCTTCCTACAGGGGAGATCTAACTGCATAAGAAAGAGAAAACTTCTTTTATATGGTTCAAAAGGAGGTATATATTTTACCTCCTGTGTAATACAGAATTGTTTAGCCCCTCTAAGTCTTTGAGCCTTTGCCTTAGTCTGGGTTTCTCTTGCCATTCTTAACCTTCCCCTAAGGTAACTCTCAGTCATCATCACTTTACTTCTACTTGACCATAAACTCCATCCACTGTCTATCCATCCTACCAAAACATGACCACGAACAATGTCTTTACTCAGGAGCAGCTCAATAAAGACAAAGTGAATGTGTGAGGGTTCCTCAGCCCCATCCTAGATAAGGAATGCCTCCGGGCTTCAGGATCCTACCTCGCTCTGCTTGCTAAGCATGCAAAACCAAAAAGCAGCTTTCCTTCGAGTAGAAGTTGGCAATTTTCGTCTAAGAAAATCTTAAGCTAATCTAACAGGCAAGTTAACATAAACAACCTTGAAACTATATCCTTCAGTTATTTTCACTTGCCACGGAACCAGTTTTTCTATTTTGTTTAAAAGTGTGATGTATTTTATTTCTTCTCATCAGAACATTTCTTGAAGCAGTGATAATATTTCTTCTACAATACCAAGGAAAAAGGCCCAGAATATCACGTTTGTATTTCACTCACCCATCAAGTTACCAAGAATCTGAATTGCTTTCATTCACAATCAACCCCTGGTTTTCTCATCATCCCTGACCTGCTACCACACTACCCTTTTCCTAACTTTAAAAGACCAAAATCCCACACACAATGCATACTTTTCCACTCAAAGACCTCAGAAGGCTGAAAGTCACAGGTTAGATCCTAACAGCACCCTCTGAACAGAAGGAACTGTTCTCAATCCTTTCCTTTACCAACAATCTGACAGTGACACATATAACCCTTGAGAGAATAGATATGCTCTACCTGAAAAAGAGGTTCTTGGCTACAACCTCTTTTTGGCACTTTAAAATCACTCATAAAGCCACACTCATGTTTAAGGGAGTAGACTTTAGAAGGAAGAGATTCAGATTAAATTTCAGTTCCAACTTTTCTCATCCACAAAAGTAGGAAAATAACTTTCACACAGAGTTCTTATGAGAATTTATTATAGGAATATATGCAAAGAGCTGAGCAAAGTGACTGGAAAAATAAAATTTCAGGCACATAGACAAAGTGAGATGTCAAAATCTTTACATGTTAGAATTATTTTTAAACTGTATAATAATACTAAAATCTTTCTGATTGTTACCTTTTATCCAGTTTTTACTCAACATAAAATTCCAAATGCATTTTTACATACTGCATTTAAGGGTACTAGCAAGCTAAAGTCAAAAAGGTTTTTATATATATATATATATATATATATATATATATATATATATATATATGCTACAGGAACATGGCTTTACCTCTTTTTTTCCAAAGTCTCCCCCAGGGTTCATGGTTGCTAAGATACGAAATTTTTGCCCAGCGGTCAACAGCTCAACCTCATTATCCTTGTCCTCTAGGCTGCCTTTTTCTGCTAATACCAGAGACTTTTCCACTTCAAGGACACTAAAAAACAGAATAATTGGAGAATATAAGATTAGAAAAGGTTATGTATTCTTATTTTATGGTCTTCAATGTTCTTTAAAAAGGAAAAAAGTTATCTCTGCTGAGCTTTCACTTTAGTCAACAGTTTCCCACCACACGTTTAAAAATGACTCATCCCAATTCCTGTGTGATGGAACAATACTTCTGATCAAAAGCAAAAGAATTCCTTCATCCATTTATGCCCTATTAAGGCATTTGTGTTTAAAATGAGAGTCTTGTATGCAAATGTTCATGACAGCATTATTCACAAAAGTAGAAACAACCCAATATCAAGTGGTGAATGGATAATATGGTATATACACACAATGGAACACTATTAGGAATAGCCCATGTTATAGGCTATAACATGGATGAACCTCAAAACACTGATGTGAAAAGAGAGGAGACCATTTATATGAAATGTCCTGAAAAGACAATTCTCAAGACAAAAAGTATATTAGCCCCAGAAGGTGGCATCAGAGATAAACTATAAATGGGTACAAGATATCCTACCGAGATAATAGAAATGTAAAACTGGATTGCGGTGATTGCAAAGCAATAAATTTACTAAAATTCATTAAATTTCACATTTAAGATGAGTATATTTTATAACGTAAAATATACTTCAATAAAGAGAAGAAATAGGTATACAAGATTTTGAGAGGCCTTACAAACTAATTCTAGCATTCTGATTCTAGTTCTTTAAAAAAAAAAATATTAAGACAATGACCATATAATTTGATAATTGCCTTAAAAAAGAATTTTAATTTAGGTTCATTTCTTTTAGCCTTGCTATACCACAGTCCCATCTTTCTGATCACTGACAGTAAAAGAGAAAAACTAGCTTTCTTAAAGGAGATCCTGAGTGCTAAAGCCAAAAAAAGCAAAAACTCATTATCATTTTCAAATATTTACTATGCACCTATGAGGAACATTACTATGTACAAAAATTAGTATCTATAACGACCAGATCAAAAAAAAAACATCAAATATAGGGCATGTACCTGTTGAGTCTTTCCAGTACAGAGTCATCGGCCAGCGAAATCTCATCCAAGAGGAAAAAGCCATCCTCCTTCATGGCCAGAACCAAAGGCCCATCACGCCACTCGAAGAGTCTTGCTGTGTCAGTTTCTTCCTACAATTTGAAAAAGAGAGTGAAATTACAGGGCAGGTGTCCACAAAATTACACATGTAGCTATCCTGGTGTCTGCTATAGTGAAGTGATTATTTTGCAGAAAATAAGGGTTTGAGAACAAGGAATAGATCCTTCACAACTGGATGCTTGTGAAGGCCCCTTACAGAAAATCTAAATATAAAATACAAATCAGAACTGGAATTGAACCCTATCATGAAAAAAACTCCACAGCTGACTCATGCACAGAAGCAACTGCAGTTCTTTAAATGAATGAAAACATCATCATATGCTCTTGGACAAACCTTGTCCTTTGGCTTCTGTCTCACTGGCCGTAGTCCACCCAAAAAGTCCGATGTCTCCATGTGTAAGTGGCAGTTGACTGAGTATAATTTCTGATTTGCCAAGGCTGCAAACACCTGACAGATAGTAGTTTTCCCACACCTGTCAGAGATACGCACCAGGTAACAAGCAGAATGAATTCTAAATACTCACCCACAAACACTCTGGTCAGCAAAAGGGAGCCCTGATGAGAGCCTCACTATGGCAGCAGACACTGTTGGCCAACAGAAGACCTCTGCACACCTGGCTAAGGGTACAATTCCCCAAAATACCAACAACCAGTCATGTCCTTTATCGAGAATGGCATGAATTCTATCCTTTCTTACTTCAACCAACCACCACCAATAATAGAAAAGAAAGCCAATCCTTACAAGACTTTCAAGAGATACTAGCTCATGTGCTTTTCTCCCCTATATATCTATGGAATGAATGTCGCTATTTAAAAAATAAATAAATAAGGAAAAAATGCAGTGATGATGTAAGATATCATTCTTTTCCATCACAAAGGTCTGAAGATAGAGGAAAGTAAATAGGAGATCTCTTACTTGCTTAAAAAAAAAAAGAAGGAAAGAAGGAAGGAAAAAGGGAAGAAACAAAAGAAAAAGAAAAAACAAACACTGCTTTCTTCATGAGTCCTTGAGATAACTCAAGTAATCCTACAGAAATGAAATGAACCCTCATTACAGCTATTGTCACAGAACTTTACCCAGTGTCTCCAATCAGCAGCACTGGTTCACGAAATTCCAATGCCCTTCCAACCAGCATCGCCAGTCTCCGCATACTATCAGTCCACACAATGTGGCTGAACTTGGACTCCAATGTGGATATCTGGGTAGACAATTTACCTATAAAAGGCAGAATAAATTTTTAGGTTCTAATATGAGTATAACTCAATTAATTCTCTTCTGAATATTATGGCCTACTCACTCAGCAATTTTAGGACATTTTCTTTGGAGAAGAGAGATTGAGGACACAATTTTTTCTTGAAATGTTTTTCAAGGACTTCTTGAATTACATCAACTTCCTCTTGCTTCCTGACTCGGCCTGCCAGAAGCATATAACCTTAAAAAAAAAAAAAATTAACACCCCCACTGACACCAATGGACTGATCTTCCAGGCAAAGAATCAACAAAGATATAAAAGGACCTAAAAGATAAACTAGAACAGATGGACTTAATAGATATTTTCAGAGAACTTTTACCCCAAAGCAGAAAAATATACATTCTTCTCTAGCAAACCAAATTCAGCAATACATTAAAAATATTATACATCATGATCAAGTTGGATTTATTCCTGGGATGCAAGGTTGGTTCAATATCTACAAATCAGTTAACGTGATACACCACATTAACAAATCGAAAGATAAAAAACATATGATCATATCAATAAATGCAGAAAAAGCATTCGACAACATCCAGCATCCATTTATGATAAAATCTCTCAGCAAAGTGAGAACAGAGGGAACATACCTCAACATAATAAAAGCCATATATGACAAGCCTACAGCTAACATCATACTCAATGGAGAAAGGCTAAAAGCATTTTCCTTAAGATCAGGAACAAGACAAGGATGCCCACTCCTCTTCAACATTGTATTGGAAGTCTTAGCCACAGCAATAAGACAAGAAAGAGAAATAAAAGGCATCTGAATTAGAAAGGAAGAAGTAAAATTCTCGCTATTTGCCGATGACATGATACTATACAGAGAGAACCGTAAAGATCCCACCAAAAAACTATTAGACCTGATCAATGAATTCAGTAAAGTAGCAGGTTACAAAATAAATATTCAGAAGTCAATGGCATTTTTATACACCAATGATGAACTTTCAGAAAGAGAAATTAAGAAAACATTTCCATTTACGATTGCATTGAAAACTATAAAATACCTGGGAATCAAATTAACCAATAAGGTAGAAGATGTATTTTGAGAAAATTATAAGTCATTAAAAAAATAAATTGAAAAATATACAAATAAATGGAAGCATATACTGTGTTCATGGGTAGCAAGAATCAACATTGTTAAAATGGCCATACTATCCAAAGCAATCAACAGATTCAATACAATCTCTATCAAAATAACAATGGCATTTTTCATAGAGCTAGAACAAATAATCCTAAAATTTATATGGAGCCATAAAAAAAAAAATTGCCATGGCAATCTTGAGAAAGAAGGAGGTATCACACTACCTGATATCAAACTATACTACAAAGCTACAGTAACCAAAACAGCATGGTACTAGCATAAAAACATATATACACTGATCAATGAAACAGAAGAGAGCGCCCAGAAATAAATCCATGCCTATACACTCACTTAATATATTACAAAGGAGGTAAGAATATACCATGGGGTAAAGACAGTCTCTTCAATAAATGTTGTTGGGAAAATTGGACAGATACATGCAAAAAAAAAGAAGCTGGACCATCTTCTTACACCATATATGAGAATAGACTCAAAATGGATTAAAGACTTAAATGTAAGACCCGGAACCATAAAACTTTTAGAAGAAAACATAGGCAGTAAATTCTCTGATATTATTAACTGGAATTTATTTTCATATATATCTCCTCAGGCAAGGGAAACGAAAGAAAAAATAAACCAATGGGACTATATCGAACTAAAAAGCCGTGGGAAAAAAAAGCAAAAAAAAAAAAAAAACCATCAACAAAACAAAAAGATAACTGATTGTTTAAGAGAAGATATTCACTAATGATACATTTGATAGGGGTTAATATCCATAATTTATAAAGAACTCATATAACTCAATGACAAAAAACAAAGAATCTAATTTTAAAATGGGCAAAAGACCTGAATACTTCTCCAAAGAGGAAATACAGATGGCTAACAGACATATGAAAAGACGCTCAAGGTCATTAATCATCAGAGAAATGTCAATTAAAACCACAATGAGATATCACCTCACACCTGTCAGAATGGCTATCACCAATAAATCGAAAAACAGCAAATGCTGGCGAGGATACGTAGAAAAGGGAACCCATCATACATTGTTAGTAGGATTGCAAATCGGTACAGCTGCTATGAAACAGTATGGAGAGTCCTCAAAAAATTAAAAATGTATATACCTTTTGACCCAGCAACTGCACTTCTGGGTATTTATCCAAAGAAAACCAAAACAATAATTTGTAAAGATCTATGTGCCCCAATATTAATATTCATGGCAGCACAATTTACATTAGCCAAGATATGGAAGCAACTTAAATGCCCATCAATGGATGATTGGATGAAGAAATTATGGTTCATATATACAATGCAATATTACTCAGCCCTTCAAAAAAATGAAATCCTACCATTTGCAACAACATGGATGGACCTAGAGGTTATTATGGTGAGTGAAATAAGTCAGACAGAGAAAGATAAATACCACATGATTTCACTTATACATGGTATCTAAGGAACAAGAAAAAAAAAAGAACGAATCAAAAGCAGACTCACAAATATAGTAGACAACTTGGTGACAGACAGAGGGAAGGGGGGCTGGGAAGCTGAGAGAATGGGGTGAAGGGTTAAAGAAGTACAAATTAGTAGTTAATAGTTGGGCACAGGGAGCATGGCAGAAGGAATGCAGTTAGCATTAATATGACAGCTAAGAGCAGGGCCAGGGGAGGGAGGGAGCAATTGGGGAGATCATTTTATGAATATCATAGATGTCTAACCAATGTACTGAATACTTTAAACTAATTTAAATAAATAATTTACTTTTAAAATATTTTTTTGAAGAAAAAAAAACCTCATGGGATCTTAAAAAAAAAGGAACCATCAAGTGTTAAGCAACAGCAATTCTCATTTGCTGCTGCTGGGAAGGAAATCTGAAGAACTATGAAAAACTGGGAGAACCTACTACATCTAACCACAATGCCTGCTCTATGTTCTAGCAACATGACTTCTAAGTAGATCCAAACACAAATGAACACATGTGCGCACCAAAAGACATATATAGGAATGTTCAGAGCAGCTTTATTCATAATAGTTAAAAAGGAGAAAAGATCCAAATGTCAATCAATACACAAATGGCTAAATATGTTACAGTATCTCCATACAACAAGTTTAACACTATAATAATTTTTTTTTTGTAATGAAGTCCTGATACACCTAACAGCATGGCTGAATCTCACATTAGATTGAGTATAAAGAAGCCAGACTCAAGAGTACATACTTCATAATACTATTTAGATGAAGCTGAAACACAAGAAAAATCAGTCAGTGGTGACAGATGTCAAAGCAGTGGTTACTCTCCAGGGGAGATAAGACTGGGAGAGCCATGAAGGAATCTTCTAAGGTACTAGACACATTCTAAATCTTGGCCTAGGTGGTAATTTACATTAGTACATATGTAAAAAACAAGCTATACATGAAAAAGAGTGCTTCACTCACTTTACTGTATGTTATACTTCAATAAAAGTTTTTAAAAACTGTGTTCTTCCCTCTATCTATTCCCTACCAGTAAAGAAATTACAACTCTCATTTTATTTACTCTTTTTGTTCATAAACCACCCCATTAATGACTCATCAGTACCTTTCAAACCAGCAGATTCTGAAATGTTTTTTATTGTCATGGAGAAAAACATAAATCCTTCCCAGGGATTAAACCAATCCTAAGTCTCAGGTAACACATTGCCTTCTCTCAGAACTCTGACCATATCTGATCAATCAGTTTTCTGTACGTCTCTATGGCAGAATACAACTCCATGATCACACCGCCAAACACCTGCCTAAATCCCTAAAGGCATTGTGTCCATATACTGACTCCCACATGTGGCCACTTGAAGGAGACATTAATTATAACTTAGAAATGAAAACATATTAGCACAGAGCCTGCAGAAATAGTACCACTTACAAAAGCAGTTGGGACTTGAGAGAGAAAGTCTCTGTTTATGGAATACCTGGAATAATGTATATATTGACCACAATTTGGGCAAGATTTGTTTTAAACAAAAAAGTTTGATATTTGATATAACTTCAAAGTTTGAGAGCATCTGATTGAAAGCATACCATCATTGGCTAAATGTTGTAGCCAGTCGTACTCCTTCTCCGTCTGTTCAGCCAATCTGTATCTCTCAGCCCATCGAAACAGATCACGAAGAGTGATGAAGCCCTGCTTTCCAGCAAACACTGAAGAACTTCTACGATAGGACTAATAACATATCGAAACAAATGAAAATGGACAACACCAAGCACATAGTAAAACTTATATAAAATCCTTAAGAAACTTAAGCTCTCATAAAAATTACTCATTCCACTAAGATTAATTTTTTAAATGTAAATGAACTGTAATCATTTGAAGAAAGATGTTCAAACTCACGTATAAGAAAATAACAATGAAATTCCATCTCATATGCCATATAGAAAAAAATTATAAACAATAATACAAATGGTAGCAAACATATAGAAAAATTAATTCCATAATATGGGACCATAGTAAGAATGTTAATTATAATTAGCTTTCTGGAAAGTAATTTGACAGTGTATAATTCTGATAAAGAACACTTTTAATCCCATAAGCTAAATGGGATATCTCAAAAAACAAAACAAACAAAAAAACAACTGTAGCTTTGCAGGGTTGACAAGGGAGCACCACACAAAAAGGGTCTCTTTAGCTATGTCCATTCAAGAACCATATCCATCTGAAAAACAAAAATTGCAGTTTGCTTCTGCTAAACTCCAACCTAAAGGAAATGTTTCAAAACTGTCCACAAATAGGAAACTATCATCACATAAACTATCAGAAAATTTTTAACATACTAACAAAAAACTAAAAAATAGATATCAACGTGTTTTAAAGACAAGATCTACTCTGAAAAAAAAAATAAACAGATGAACCGCTCTTTCTACCCAAGGGAAGCTATCAAACTTTGATCATCAAGTCTAATATTCCATTAGAAACTAAGTTAAGTGATAGAAAGCTGAAATACCTGAAGGTCCAGCATGACTTTAACCAACTTGCTGCAATAGGAAGGTGGCAAACTGCACCGCTTGTGCAGGATTGTTTCCAGCTCAGAACTGGGCAATTCATCAAAGTGCAATTCCACAAACCGATTCCTGAAGGCTCTAGAAAGCACCTACGAAAGGCACAGAAAAAAACATGATAAACAAGAGCCTTTTCATCTAATTTTCAAAATGGAAGCTCTATTATTCACCACCAAAATAAAAAACCCTTCAAAAGAGGTAAGACATCTCAGTGTTTTCAAGAAAAATTTACTACTTGATGCAGTAACAAATTAAGGGGACAAAAGGTACACACCTTTCTGCCTCCATAAAGTCCTGGGGGATTCTGGGTAGCAAAAAGCATGAACCGAGGGTGTGCTTTAACAACTTCTTGTGTTTCTGTTATGAGTAATTCACGGTTATCATCCAACAATCTGTTCAGTGCCTCTAACACATCAGTAGGGGCCAAATTTAATTCATCTAAAATAATCCAATAGCCCTTTCTCATAGCATCAATAAGAACACCTTGGAGGAAATAAACACTAAGAATTAGTGCATAAATTAGTCCAAAGTCTTAAAAAATGTTATATACAAATCAATAAATCCTAGATTATCAATTTCAAAGCAAATTACTCTTTTCAGCTAGTCATGCCCCAAAATAATTTGTAACACTGAATATCAATGAAGCGTAATTTTCAGTTAAAAAAGTTATTTTTTATTTCATGTGGAGAGGAAGCCAAGGCTGACAAATATCACATTTCCAACTTATTTTTCCTCCTGCAGTTTAATTTCATTTAAATCAGCATATTCTCATTTCAAGTCTAAGCTTCCCTCTATTCAATGCTCACGTCATTCTTTTGAGTCTCTAGGAAATAAAGCAACAGTTCAACTATACTCTTCAAAACTTGGCCCTTGTCCTGCATACAGCTGACAAGATTTTAGTGGGGCCCAAAGAAAGCTGGCCACTAACCATCACTCATTAACCATCATATAGTTCAGGGAAAGAGAAACACCAGCTGTTATGGCAGAAGTCCATTTGCCTCAACTATAAAGGACAAACATTACTGGGGGATATAGGTCTAAAAAAATAAACATCTGCTTTCATGAAATAAAATAACCCTACCTTCTTTAAACACAAGCTTCCCTGAGGAGTCAGACGTGTAACAACCAATGTACTCTTGAATATCCGTGTGTTCATGATTATTGATACGCACACAGTGGTTACCAGTAGCTGCAGCCAGCCATCGGATTAGGCTTGTTTTACCAACTGATGTCTCTCCCTGAATAAGCACTGGATAAGTTCTTTAAAAGTCAACCAACAAAGCAATTTAAGAAAAAAAGATAAAAAACCAGAATTAATTCAAACAGTATTAAGAAAAAATGCCTATCATTTAATATCATCAAAGAACATTTTTATACACCTATGCACTATTAATGGAATGTTTCTTAAGCCCTGAGAAGTTTCTATGTATAGTTCCTCAGAAAAACTGAGGAAACTTCCAAGCTCTCTTGCACTACTTGTGAGACACAGTAAATGGGACCAGCTGTTATTTAACAAGTAATGGGTGATAAGTATTCATTAGCAAAATACTGAAAGGCAACCTTAAAGATGGCTGAAATAATCTGCATCCATACTGCTCCACCAAAGGAGTATGCTTTGTGCCAGGAGAAAAGTGATAGCATTGACTTTAGGAAGGTAATTATTCACTTAGCCAATAAATAACAATAAAGCACTTTGAAAGCAAAGAAAGTAAGACCAGAATGTCATCAATGCCTATGGTGGTAAAACTTCAGATCAGCGAGAGAAAAGGTCCACACACCCTGCAGAGACAACTCGGACTATATCTCTCAAGTTCAGCTTGACAGAAGACGTGAGAATGTATGTCTCATCTATTGTAGGTTCGTTGTCTCCCACTGAAATCCAGTAGCCTTCGACCTGGATAAGCCGACCTCCTCTTGGTTCTGGAATAGGCTGAAAGACACAAAAGTTAAAGAAAGAACCCACAGTCCCATGACAACTATGGCATTCTTTCAGAGAGGGGTGTAAAGTAAGAGAAATTGTCACCGAGAATTCTGCCTTGTTCTGGATGCTTTTCATTTAAATCAGCATATTCTCATTTCCATGGGTGAAATATGAAAATAAAATTACTCTGAGAAATAAGAATAATGACATGTATTGGTTTTAACCCATTTCCTATTTGAATACTCACTGGAGGTGCTTGCGGCTCCAGCATTTTACTCCAAGATAACTTGTGGATTATAGTTCTAATCTTACCCCAAAATTTGCCATGAAATATCTTCTTTTATTATTATTATTTTCACATAGCTTTAGTATAGCAATAGTATCTGGAAACAACACCATTCTGTTTATAGCATTCTGGTTTTAGTAGTAGTATTTTCATTTTCAAAATATAGTAATTCTCAATCACTGAAAATGTCAAATCCTAGAAAACGTAGCATTCTTACACAGATGTTAAACAAATACCAACAAGAAGTTGCACTTTTTTTTCCTAAATGGGAAAAGGGTTAAAATTCAGGTGGGGGTAGGTGGATTTCAGGAAAAACTTAAATCAAAATAATTTCTCAAATAGTCTGATGCAGTTCTATTCGCTTACCTAACAAAATTCCCACTCTGATGAAGTATTTTGGTAAAAAACATGTATTTCATATAAAACATGTCTTCCCAAATAGGGCCAGCCAATGTTATAATGAGTGAGGGGGTCTTTGCATTATTACATTCTGGATCCCATGGAAGACATTAAAAATAAGAGAGACCCTCCAGAGAAACTAATCTATATGGATAATAATTTAGATAATGGCATGATCTTTTGAAAATCTGGTGGAAATTATTACATTGATTTATACAAAACTGCTTTTATAGATCAAAATGGTTAAATAGTGGTCAGATCTATAGTTTCAGAAAAGTAGTCTTCTAAAAATTTAGTCCCTTGACTTGAAGCTACAACTTTAAGCACTGTTGTTTAAGGGTTCCACAGTTAAGCTGATTAGCAGTGAGGGAAGAGAATCATTAAGCCTCTATCATGTGTAACAAGGAACATACAAAAAATGTGCAAGTGGAGAAGAATGGTAATGGGATAAGAATCAAAGCAAGCTTGAATCTTTCTCAATGTTTTACATTTTACTAGAAGTATATATTCATATGTTACTTGTATAAATTTTTTTAAAAAAATATTGAATCCAAAGTAACCCCCAGTTCCAATGGCTTTTTCTTTCTAAAGAGCAAGCAATCAACATATGAATAAGCCAGTTGGTGAGCTAGTTTTGTTTGGCCTCTTTCAGTACCAGGCTTCTGTAATTTCCTATCAAATTGAAATGGTTGTTGTATAGAACAGAGAGGAAAAAAAAAAAGCCCAACCATCGATCAGAAGGAAAGCACATAAACTACGTATAAGCATCCAATGAAATGCTCTGGGACAATTAGAAAGAATATCACAGTGACCTCTGGTACAGACATGAAAACTTATCAAGGATATAGTTAGGCTAATAAAGGAAGCCACGGACTATCTTGTGAGATAGTCCCATTTATATCATTTATATTACATATAAGAATTTTCCTTAAAAAATGTACACACACACACTATCAGAAGTTGAATATATAAGAAAGTAAAATAAACATACATATAATTTAGATAGAAAGTATTGTTTACAGGGTTTAAATCTCCAAAGAGTAGGATTATTAGAAATTTTCACCATCTAAGACATCAAATAATGTTTAAGTCTTTAGAACAAACATATTTATAATTAGAAACAAGTTCTATAAAAAACGAAACACCTCAAAATTTGATCATTCAACCTTTCATTTATGTTAAACAAGTCAAAAATAAAACATACCTGCTTCAGCAGACTTTTAATATTGCCAGAGACAATGTGTTGACAAATGAGTTTCTGAACTACTGGGTGTGAGGCCCTGTCAAGCTGTGTTAAGAAACCCAAGCAAAAGCCCTAGGAAAAACACAAATATGTATAACACTAATTACCCTTCTGCAATAACAGGCCAACTTATTTCAGAAACAAAATTCAACCTCTTGGGTGGTGCTGGTTCCCAGAACAACTTTTAAGTGTGATACAATGGTAAAAAAGGGTCAGGGTTGCTCTGGTATGAAATGTTCTGGGCTAATCTGACTGACTAAATGGAAAGCACAGGCAACCGCAGCATATGCATCCTCACCCTCTCCCTCCCCATGATAAGTCCATCCATCCAAACCCAGAATTTAGAAAGACCTCATAGAGGGAGCGCTGGATGTTGCTACATGGGTTGGAGGCTGCAAATCGCAGGGCCCTGCAGAGAGTCCGAAGGCTGTAGTGAGGTCTATGGCCGGTCCCGTTCACCAATGTTGTCCCAGACTCTTTCCGCACTTCTCTGTAGAAGCTACAAAGAGGATGCACTTCAGCTGATTTTATTAATTAGTAAGTATTCATTATCTGGCTCTTGTTCCCATTTCTTTACAGAAGGTCCAAAAGCCATTTTTAGTTAAGATAAGCAAGCTTATATACAAGTACCTAAAGCATGCTTCAAAACTTCTCAGATATTCTTTTTAAAATCGATTTTCCCATATTTAGAGGTCATCTTTCAAAATAATAAAATTGAGATCTATCAATTTCCTTAGAGGATGGAAAGAAGAGAGAGGGGAGAAACTCATGATCCTTAACAAAAAGATAGTGAAATATGAAAAGTCCTTAAGAGAATATATTTAGTCCAAATACAGTACTCCAGAGTCAGTTCTAATGAGGGTCAAATGAAGTTCCTGTGTAATCCATAATGGTGATGAATAAGCACACGGAAAACAAAAGTTACAATGTTTTGAAAGGTTATTGATATGGCTATAATTAATGACAATTATTATCATTATTATTATCATTATCATATACTTTAGAAGCCCAGAAGATAACAAGATGAAAGAAGTTTCAGACAAATATCAAGTGCAAGAAATTCAAAAATTCATTAAATTTGTAATTAGCTACTACAAGATCAAGTGGTATGCATCACAGATGAAATCCAAGTTCTTGTCCAAATAGGCTTTGGCTTGCCTCTTTAAAATCTAGCTATACATTCTTTCTTTTGTTAGGAAAATCCAAGGGAATTCATAAGGTTCCAACTTTAAAACAGAAATCTAAATAAGACCCCTTCTGTCTTCTCTACTTAGAAGTCAAAAAAAAAAAAGAGGAAAAAGTATATATGCACAAGGCATATATTTTTACATTCACAGGAAAAGTTTATAAGCAAAAGAGCACCTACTTTATAATTCCTTGCACTGTGCTCTTGCTCACACTCAATCCTTTTAGATAATCCACAATAAGAATCTGTAAGTCTTCTTTAGTTTCCAATTCTTCTACATAAAGTTCTGTGAACCTGTAAGGCAAATATTATTACCTATTAACCACTTTTTAGAAAGTTAATATAGCTATTCTGCCAAGAAAAAATGGACATTAAGTTATGTAAACTCATTTTAACTGTCCGCAATATAAAATATAAAGGTCTTCAACCTGAGATACAGATTGACCATAATGAAATAAAATACTGTAACTGTTACCAAAAATTCTATTATCATTACTTATATAAAATTAAGTCTTATTGGCCTTGCAAGAAACAATTACAAAAATAAATATTTATCCTCATTTTCATAAGGTGTTTCTGATAACTTCATGACATAAAAAATACATGCAACAACAACAACAACAAAAACCCTCACCATAAAAAATAAAAGTTGGAGCAAAGGAAAATACAAACTTATAGTTTATAAAATCCTCCTAGGAAGCTTTTATTAATTTCATAATGGAAGAAGGGATCTAATACATCTTAAAACTATTTTAAAACTCAAAATTCACCAAAGGTTACTAACAGTAAATAAGGTCATTTACCTTTTCCCAAGTGCTATATATATAAAACACCAACTACCAAGTACCTTGTTCATGTCAGTCAGTGCTTAATGATGAAAACTAAAATTTAAAAGACTGTTATAAATCATTAGCCTTGTCTAAGAGGACTTTGTTCCTATCATGCATAGTTTAAGCTGTTATACTGTTATATTGTTATGTGAAGTTTTTCTAATGGCTACAAATAGCTATTTGAGGGAAAAATTTATTTTCAATAATATCTATGAGCCACTAAGTATCCTACTAAGAACCCAAACAAAAAAAATTCTCCAGTGTTCTGGAGTTTTCCATATTCTTACCACCTATAGAAAGTAAAGAAATATGACAAATAAGAAAGATTCTTCTATCAGTGGTCAAGAAATTTCAAGTATTGTTATGGGGTGTGGTTATGTTGCTATTGCCAATTGCTAATTAAAAAGAATTTTTTAAAAAAAGTCTACAGAACCAGGCCATGCCCCCTCACCTGTTTCTTATTCCTGGTGGGAGATTTCTTTTGCCCACATCAGTTGCTGGATTCATACAGGCAAATAAACGAAAGTCAGGATGACGAACAAGTGGTTCTGTTAAAAGAAAATTATAAATTCTCAATAAATCAGGTGATCAGCAACAAGTCTCCAGGGGAAGACTAACTAATTCCATAGAACCCCGGGCCAAATGACCCTGCTCAGGCCCAGCAAAACTGTTGCTGGCTACTCAAACCATCCTTGCCTTTTCTGAATCCTCACTGAAATCAGTTTCCAGACCTACGTATACAACTTAATCTTATGGTGCCATTCCACCATCATTTATAACTGTGGTTGCACACGGTCACTTATGTTTTATTACCTATTCACCAGTATATATTTTTGTCACTGAGCATTCATGTCTACTATCCACAATTGAAATGCCTTGACAAATTATCTTATTCTTTGCGTTCCCCATGCCACTTAACAATAGGACTTTACAGAAAATTAACATCTATGAAATGCATAAATCCCACCAGGAGGCCCATGTAATCCACCTAACCAAGAGAATCTTACTCTAAAAAGGCCAAAAGGCCCAGTACCACCGAGTCAGACCCCATGGGGATCAAGTACTACCTGTGTCCCCACGATCCAGCAATATTAGGGAGCCAGAAGAGCCTTCAAGTAAACCACTGAGACATTCTAATGTTTCTGGAGCAGCCAGATTAATCTCATCCAACAAGATCCACTCTCCTTTCTTTACAGCCTGAGCTAATGTACCCTAGAAGAAGATCAAGTAAAACAGTAAAAACCTATTTCAAATAAAGACACACTCACCAAAAGCAATTATATAAACAGGGTTAGAAAACTGAGGCAAAGGAAACTTCTATTTGACAAGCTTATGACTTAAATGCCAAATGGCTGCCCTAGTTAAGGCCAAATTAACTTTTTTAAAATGTCTAAAAGAGTCAGAGAATATCTCTGATCCTAAAAGCAAGATGCAATAAACTAGATCATCATTAACAATATTTAGATGTTTCAATGTACCCAAATGGTTATTAAAAGCACCCAAAAAAAACACAAGGTCAAGTTATAAATATACCAAGATCAGTTAAATGACTAAACCAAGAATGTATACTGATTATAGTACATATCCTTTCACAGTTGCTGAAAAATATCAAAATGAATCTTGCCTAACTCTGCTGAATTGATCTTATCACATAAGAGTTCTATTTACAAGAGCAATGAAAAATAAATCTTATAGTTGGCACATAATAACTGAATTATTTTACTATTATTAAACTGCTTTACATAATGACACATCCACACACCAAAGAGAAGGAGGAGGGAGGGAGAGAGATAGGGAGAGAGAGAAAGCATACATGTGTTAGGAAACAATGAAGAGTTCACTAGTTGTCCTCAATTGCCCTCTTTAAAAATAAAAATAATGCTTATCAAAACTATAATTTCCATAAAGAATATTTTTAAAATCTATCCCCCCAAAATTATTTCATTGTTTATTAAATCTTAAACAACAAGCACTAAAAATATCAACATGAAGAGTATATAAAATAGAAGCCTGTCTAAAACTTACATTTTGCATCACATCAACAGTTCTTTAACCTAAATAACTAAAGTAAAATACCTCTACAAATGCAAATAATAGGGCATTTTCAGCCATTTTCATCTGTTGTTGGGCATGGTTGAGTCTAAGACCAAATGTTTCCCATTTCTCTTTTAGGAGTAACCCTAGAAAATAAAGACAAGAATTTAACAAATTTGAGTTGTAATATACATAACTTACTCAAAAAACATGCAATTAACCTACAGAAAAGTCAAACATTTTAGACAAAAATGTAAAAAAATAAGTCCAAAAACTGGCTAACTATGTGCTAGTTACTATACTAATCAGTTCATTTATATGCATATGTATATGTATTAGTAAACTGTTTTATCCCTCACTACAACGCTTTGAAGTAGATACTCTTATTTCCATTTTATACATGAAGAAGCACAGAGATGGTAACTAAGATACCAAAATCCCCTTAAATATAGAATTGGGTTTTTGATAATAACCTATTTTTCTAAGAAAATGTAATTGACTGACCACTAACTGGTACTTGTATATCAATATCACCAACCATTTGTTCTTATGGAAAGTAGGCCTGGAACCACAGGAGAAGCAATACTTCAAAATTAGTCATCTTTGCTCTAAGTCCTAGAAAGCTCCAATTTGTATTGCTTCATTCTTTCCTCAAAATCTTCTTCTAATTCTGCTGAGCCCCAGGCTCACACCCTCCCACTAGCAGTCTGGGCTGCATTCTTACCAGTTTCACTCTCTTTTCCATCTTTTTTGATAGCTGACTTGTGCACATGTTGCATTAGTCTGAGGAGATCATGCCACCGTTTCTGCCTGTAACAGGTCTGAATGTGGCCCAAGAATGTGAAGTTTTGCTTCTTGGAAAATGTCTGGGCAAAGAGTTCTTCAAATGCCTCCCGTAAGGGTAGCCAAATAAGCTTATGGTCCACTGGTTTGTAGCTGGGAAAAAAAAAATGATAAATGTGATTCACAAGCTTCTGAAGCTAATAAAAATTAGAAAGCATGCCTTAGAAAACACAAGTAAGTCTAAGCTTTGATTTAATCAAAATCGGATTCCCACCCGCTTCCACAGCAAATGTTTGAAGGGCCTATACTAAAGGTAAAAACTAGTATTAGATAAATGACATTATGGAAAAAATGTGAAATTCTTAGTTAGGCACTGAAAGGCATGTCTTTTATTTTACTAACATGTTTAAATAAAATCATGTGTAAGACTTAACGATAAAATATATTTTAAGATTGACCAAAATGTTTTCAGAATATTTTAGGAAAAACTACAACATCTGAAATTGACTTAGTTAAGCAAAGTAAACTCAGTTCATGCTTTCTCAATTGAGGAGGGAAGGATATCCCAAAAATATAAATATTGGGGAATGAAGGGGGTCAAAAAAATCTTAGCTATTACAATAGTCTGTGACCCTCCGAAGCTCAACTTTTTATTTCATAGTATTTAGATTCACTCTTATTCCTTAGCATTTAATTTCTCTGGTTTAAATTTTAATTTAAAGTTTGTTGCAAAGGTAGGGGGGAAGGGAAGAGGGAGGTGGACAGGGAAAAACATTTAAAATAATTTCCTCAATTAAAAAAAAAAGAATTAGTCTATGGCCATGCCACCCTGATGACTAATCTCAGAAGCTAAGCAGGGTTGGGCTTGGTTAGTACTTGGATGGGAGACCAGCTAGGAAGACCAGATGCTGTTGGCATAAATAATCATAAATTTTTAAAAATCAAGCTATTAAAAAAAAGTTCATAGGAGCAAGTTAATAATGAAAAGAGCTGAGAAACACTGCTCTAGCTAAAATATAAGTTGCCCGAGCAGCATTAACTGTTCTAAGAAAATCTCAAGTATATAATTTTCTGTAGCCTAAGATACTAAATACTACAATTCAAGGATAATTGCATCAATTTTATTTCCAAGAAAAATAATTTAAGTTGAGAAATGAAATGATATCCAAATATGTTTCAGAAGTCAAGCCCAGAAAATTCATGGATACTATTTACTCATTGGCCTCTGAGGGAGGAACAATGAGATGGGTAAAACCCAATGCCCTGATACTAAAGATTTATGGAAGAGGTTGATTCTAGAAAGAAAAAGTATGAGAACTTCATACTCAGTTTTACTTACTAGTAAACACTAACACATTAGTAAAGTCATTTCTTTATTCCATTTATTCACCAAAAATTTACTGAGCACCTGTCATGTCTTAGGCACGAAGTAAACAAGACCTACAAGGTCCTGCCTCTCTGCAGTTTGCAACTTAATCAAGGAGTGTGGCTAGAGCTCAGCAGCAGAGCTAAAAGAAAGATATTATGTCATAAAAATGCCAGTGCCAGATTATGAAGAGCCTCCCAGGCCAAAATAAAGCTTTTGAATTATATTCTAAATGGACTGAGAAGTCAGTAGAGAAATTTAAGAAAAAGAGTGATGCAATGTGATTATACTTTAACAATCTCACTGAAACTACTAAATGGAAGACATACTATAGGGAGGTTAGGAGCAGAAGCAAAGATGAAGAGATTTATGCATTGGACTGGGCAAAAGATAAACTGGAATGACAACAGTAGAAGTGGTGAGAAATTCAACAAAATACATGTTAAATAAAATTGCTAGTCTTAAAGATAATAGTATAAACTGAGGGAGCAGAGTAATGAATAAGGACAGTAATGAAGAAAGACTGCCTGGGTTCAAATCATGAACAAAGTACTTAATTCTTGTGTCTCTTAAATCTCTCATGTGTAAAATGGAAATAATTATCAGTCTGTGCTTCACAGTAGTTAAGAAGGCCAAATGAGTTAACACAGATAAAGGACTCAAAATGTAAGAGTTAGTGTTCTAATTATCACCATTATTAATTAGCTCAGTTTATTGAATTCATGAAAGCAGCTGCTTAATATTTCAAATTAGACCAAGTTCCTTAAAAGTGTGTACATTTAACACTGAGTATAGTGGCTGAAACAGTTAAGTCAACATATTTCAAGTGACTAAAAAGTAAGCAAGAATACACAAATTTCACAAAAGAAAAAAACAAAATGAACTAACTATGTAACATGAATACTAAATGGGAACCAACCTGACACCTGGTAGAGCTGGTGTCTCAAACTATAAACCATTACAGGGCAGGGATTCCAAAGTATCTTCTGTAGAGAAAAGATGCCATAGGAGCAACCTAAAGGTCAATGGGTAAAGTAACTCAGGTTCTACATGCTACATACAGAGAGACTGGATATATAGTTCATTTGAAAATGGCTAAAACAAAGGAAAATGACTCTCCGACATTATAAGATAATATGTGAAAGAACATGAAGTATAAAAGCAACATAAAACAGTACATGCTGCATAACTGAAATGATGGACAAGTCTCTTCATCTTGGAGTCAGGATTCTGAGTTTGTAAGCATGCACTTCTGCTCTCTCTCTCTCTCGTGCAATTTTCTTTATGGATCTTCCCTTGGGTAATAAGGAGGAGGAGAAGGAAGAGGGTTGGCTGTTTTATTTCTAGTTCAATGAGATCTTTAATTTTCCTCTCATGTTTTTCTTCCTTCACTGCCAACTTCTTCAAGGGTCCCTTCCCTTTCTCTATGCACCTCCTTCTCCCACAGAGGTTGCCCCTTCCCATAGTCAGAACTATGAAACCATGCTCTGTATTTTGCCAATATGTGGTAGATTTTCTCTTTCTGGAATGACTTTATCTGATTCATCTAAGTCCTCTGTGTCCTCTACTCTTTTTCATTGTCTCATAAGCTCTCTCAGCCCCAACTCTGCTGAAATTTGGTTTAGATCTCTGCTCACAGTTAATCTGACGGTCTATGTGCGGCCAGAAACATACTTTAAATGTGACAAAAATGAGTCAATAATTAAATGAAGGAAAAAGACACACCATACTAACACTCATCAAAAAACAAGGAGATATATACACTAACAAAGGTCAGAAGGCAATCTATAGTAATGTACTGGAAGAGTTTAATGAACTTTCAGGCCTTACTTTGATGAAGTGTCTTTAACTTGAATAATTTTTTAAAAATCATTTTAAAGAACAGATTTGCAACTAGATTAATCAGATCTATAAATTTTTTACTATTTTTTACCGTCGTATTTCATACATGCAAAATGTCTAAGTTATAGAACATTATAAAACAGATTAAACTAACCACACATCCCCTTCTCTATCCCATCTCCCTGCCTACTCTTACATTTTGTTTTTCCACTCCCTTGCCTTTTTTAAATGATTTTTGGTCTTAACATTTTATTCACAAAGATTCTTAAGGGAGTGATCTATGCATCACAATGTTATATATTAAAAGATTTGATTTATACCGCTTTCCAATAATACAAAAGTATAGAAAGCAAAGCATACTTCCAATCATACAAAAACTGAAGTACATGTAAGTTTTCTTTTGATAACTGATGCTAACCCACTAAGAAGAAAACTTGGCGATTTATTCTTTTCAACAAGTTGGCACCAAAATAAAATTTGTTTTATCATACTGATTCCAACCTTTTGTATTATCAACTGTGTCAGGCCACAAATTCTCCTGTGTGCTTGCTACATTTAAAACTGCTTGCAATGGCTGACATAACACTATAAATTCTTTTTTTTTTAATAATTTAAATTTTAAAAAACCCTTGTGTAAGGTCTGATTTTCAGTAGATTTCAGTGAAGGAGCTGCTCTCTTATGTATGAAACACCAACCCATAAGCAGGTCATCTACAAATAGTTTAGCACCAGGCTCCCCACAACCGTACAGTGTGTGACAGGCAAGAACACTATAAATTCTTAGAAAAGACAAACCCAGTCCATGTTCAATTAGTATGAGACTAATGCCATTTGTGTTAAGAATACTTAACAGTAGGTTATTACTGAAGACACATATAGAATAGAGAGAAATACACAGGATAGATATGCCTAGTTAAATTAAAAAATCCATATATAGTAAGAACATGTTGTCAGAAATCTCAATTAGGGAATGGGAGAATTAAATGTCAATTAACTGAACAGAAGTAAAATAAAAACAAAGTAGAAAGATCATTTGGGAAAAATAAAGTGAAAGCAGAATTAAGAGTAGGAGCGGTAAGCCTCAGCTATTAATTTTAAGAATATAAATTTCAAAGCGTTAATTAGGTACATAATTAATGTTATGTGTAGAGCAGAACATAAATAATGGCTTGGGAGGATAAGAAACGAAAAAGCTCCAATCAAAGCAGGATTCCAAATTAGCATTATGCCCAAAGCAGGGAGGGATATGAGATAAGGAAAGAGTGAAAATAAAAATTCTGCTGCAGCATAACATGATCCTCAAAAAAAGAAATAAATAAAGAGCTTTCAATCAGATGCCATAAAGAAAAATAAATAAATAAATAAATTTTATTATTTTATGCCTTTAAAGACTTTTTAAAGCAATTATTCAGAGTTAACAGGATAGGTTCTAATATTGCTCAATATAAGGTATGCAGTAGCATCTACCAGTTCTACAGCCTGCGGCATAAACTAAAATTTTTCATGAAACTAACATATTCAAAAACACCAAGGCAGAATAACATTTTAATGACCCATAAGCAACATTTAACCAAGTACAGAGCTACTTAATGTTTCAAAGGTAAATGAACTTTGAATCTAGTTCGAGGTAGTGTGACTGAAGAACAAACTCTTTAAACAACTATACGTACAAATATTAGTTAATTACATAATTGTCTTTATTTTCCTTCTTCTTCCAGCAGGATCTTAGAAAGCAAGGAACTTCTGTTTTTAAAATGAAGAGAATCATCTATATACCCAATAGCTCCTCAAATTCTAAAAAACACCCTAATGGAGTTGGGGATAGAAGTGAAAGTTTTTTAACATTTTCCCAAGGTTAATTTTGAGCTTTGTAGAACAGTATTTCATACCTCCAACTATGAATACAAAATAACAAGAAAAAAAATTTTAAATGCACTTACCCTCCAAGTAAGTCTGCAGTGTCACTCTGTTGATTCATATTGACAACCCTCAAATGGTGGCCTGTAAGAAAAAAAGTGCAAAAAGCGAAAAAAAATTTAAAGACTGAAAATACCCAGTATGATGATCCTTAAGGATGTGCAGACATAGGCACAGGGCAAATCTTTAAATGTGCACTTCCTCTGGTCCTCTCATTTTACTTTCAAGAATCTTACTTATTCAAATTCAAAAATTTCACCTAATCTAGAGAAGTATTACAAGATTTACTGTATATTACCGCTCTAGTATCAGATAACTGAAAACAACAACAAAAATCCTTCAGTAAATCAATGTCTATAAATTAGAATTAAATAAATTTCCAATGTGGGTATTATTTAGCCATCAGAATAGAAATGAGGCAGTTCTGTTTTTAGAGATTTCCTATTGCTTAACTAGATGCAACACATAGAACATAATCTCATTTGTTTAGAAACAAAACCAAATCTGTATGTAAATGTATTTGCAGACCATTGATCAGAACTAAAAAATGTCGTTACCAATCATTAACAGTGATTATTTTCAGGGAAAGGAAGTGGAACTTTTTAAATGCCAATGTTCTTTGGACTTTATTTAAAAAAGAAAAAAAAAAGCACCCTAGGAATTACCTGTAACATGAGCCAAGTACTGGACAGTAGAGGTTTTGCCAGTCCCAGTCTCCCCTACCAGCAATACGGGCTCCCCTTTGCTAACGCACATTGCAAGCTGTTCAATAAGAACAGAGGATGGCCTTGTAGCAGCAAAAGTGAGCTTCTCCCTGGGAAAGGGAAAGTACGCAGTTAAAGAAGCAGGATGCAAGCTTTTTAGTGTTGTTTTGAGCAACCAGATTTTCTGGATTCAACAAACAAGAAAGACAACTCAGAGTAACTGTCTTCATGCGATAACAGATGTCCTTACAACATATGAATTACAGAATTCATTCATTCTACAAACACTAAAGTACACATCTAGTACTTTACCAGGCTCTGGAAATTCAAAACACCAGTAAGATAGGACATTATCTGTACTAGTTGTCACCTTGAGAAAATGACTTAACCTCTCTCTCTAAGCCTAAGTTTCCTCACCTGTAAAATTTGGAATAATAACAGTTACAAGCTGTAGTCGGTTAAATAGTCTTCCCCTAAAATTCATGTCTACCCAGAACCTGTGAATGTTATTTGCACATATAATAAAGTTAAAATCTTATCGTACTAGATTTAAGAGTGAGCTTTAAATCTAATCCTTCTATTTGAAGAGAGAGATTTAGAAACACACACAAGGAAGGAGATCATATGACAATAGAGACAGACTAGAGTGATGGAGCTACAAGGCAAAGAACACCAAAGACTGCTGGGAGCCACTGGAAGCCAAGAAGAGGTAAGAGCTCTTCAGAGGGAATGTGGCTTTGCCGACACCTTGATTTCAGATTTACAGACTCCAAAACTGTGACAGAATATCTGTTGTTTTAGGCTACTAATTTATAGTTAATTTGTTATGGCAGCCTTACAACACTAATATGTTAATTCAAAGATTATAATCACTACATGAGAAAACATATGCAAAGCACAAAGCACTTAGCACAATGTTAGGCATATAGTTAAGTATTTAATAAATAGTAGCTAAATCTCAGAATATAATTCCAGGCTTCAAGGAATTAATAAACTAATGTTAGGACCTAGCCTGGCTTCCAAGTGAGGTTTACTTTGTTAAACATGCTACCACAAATAAATCAGATACGTCTTTGCTAGACCTAAGTCTCTAGTGACTCACATCACCTCATTCACCTATTGATATCTAGTTTCAGAGAACATACTTTGGAAAAACACTGCTCCTTACCATCCCCAAACACTAAAAAGATCACAGCTCAGACATGTGTTTTGCTCAAAGGGGCCGGATTAGACCTTATATAAAGTTCCTAACTCCACAGTTCTCAGATTAGTTTAGAATGCTATTTACCTCTGCACGTGGAAAGCCTCACTTTGTTTCCGTAGAAGTCGCACTCGACCCACTTGCACATCTAGCTCATTGATCACAATTTCTGGTTTATAAAGTTGACAGAAGAATTCAGCCTATGGGAGGGGAAAGATTTTACCTGAATAATATTCTGTATACTCTTCAAACATTTCCTCATCCATGAGGCTTACTGTGTCCCTCTAATTAGCCTTTACAAAGAGGCACTATGTACTTCCAAAGATAGGAGAGGTAGCTTTTAATTACTTTAATTTTCCAAATTTCTAATGTTTTTAAAAACATTATGTTTCCCTGTAATAGTACTTTACACTCATTCAAATAAGCCTATTTAGATATCTACCTATTTCTAAAGTGAACAGATTGACATATCCCAACAGACAGTTAACACAACTCTAGTCCTAAAAGAAGAAAAAAAAATCAAAGTAACTTTTCTTCAGCTATGCTTTCCTCTGCTTTAAATTTCCAACATGCTACAGGAAACAACAACTTGAATAAACCATGGTACATTTAACTATAGCCAAAGCAGAAAGAAAAGCTATGTCAGATGCTCCAGGACATCTATCCAACTGGCATTCCTCTCTTATCCTTCCTTGTCCCTAACCCAAATAACCCAGATTTTGTTCAGGTTTGGTCAACAATAACAGGGAAAAAGTGCTCAGGGGAGGTGAATCCCTCATCAATCAAAGGGGATGGATACTGATCATTCTAAGCCAATTATTGTAGTTTCACTTTTCTTGCTTATTAAAATTAATATATTTATTAAGCTCCTTTTAGTAGGTATCCTGTTACTAGCAACCAAAACCATACCAATAATTTCAGAAGCTGAAGGAACACCTCTAACTATTTCGGTTCCTGACATAAAGCTTTCCTTTATCATTATTCATATAAGAATGTTAGCTAGCTATCTGCCTTAAGATGGGCCCCAGGCATTTCTCCAGTTATCAACACTGCTGCTGAAAGCTTCTCTCCTCCAGAAATATACATATGATATAAAACAAGAATAGTGAAGTATTAACAATGTCAGCAATAAACCTAACTAGTAGCTGCTACACAGGTGTTCATTGGTACTATTCTTTTCTCAACTTTTCTGACACTTAAAGATATTAATAAAAAGTTGGAAAAAATTTAATTGTGCATAAAACTACAAACGTGTTACTAAGACACAGTTCCAGTACTGAGTCCACAACCTACAGAATAATATGCTTATTAAAACACTGGAGAATAAGGCATGCATGTGATAAAGGATACTAGGAAGCTCACTTTAAAAATGTGGAATACATAGAGAACCACTTATCTAGAAAATAGTGAGAACATTATGTCCATGACAGGCAGCAATTAAACTACCAACTTTGACAGAGGAGGCAGTTACTACAAAAGCTGTTCCAGGTAAGGACCAGAAATCAGCAAGTAAGCTAAACATCTCAGTTTCCTTTGACTAGGGAAGTAAAAAGAGCACTATATACCTTTTTCTTGGAAATGTTCAATTTGCTTCCAATTACTTCTGCCATTTTCAGTTTGTTTGTATGCTTAGAAAGCATTGCTGTGAAACAGTCCAGAGCCTATTAAAATAACCAAAGTCAATGCCGAATGATTTTTAAAATAGTACATTAATAACAAAGCATCACTATCTTAGTCATAAAAGGAAGGAACATAAAATCCAGCAGGGAAATTTCTGCAAGACCAGAGAGATACAAATAAGGAACCAATCCTAGACTCTAGGATCTTACCATAATAAAGGCAGGACACAAAGGTGAATGTAGACTTTACTATCAAAATACTGGTTAATTAGAAACAAACCAAAAAAAAACCTACCTTTGCAAATCAAAAATTCAAGCAAAAAATAGTAATTAGCATCATCAAGCATATGGTTTGTGAGGAAACTAACTCTCAGATGGTGAAAGTAAAACCAAAAGATGACTTTCTAGCTATAAAGAGAAACTTCACGTGAAATAAAGTAATGACGTGTCATTACTCTAATCAAGTACTCAATCTTAGCAACTACTGTTAGGTCAACCATGTATGTGTCTTCTGATGTAATGGAAGGTAGAAAATGGATTCTACCTTTAAAAAAGTTGAATGTGAATACCTCTAGTATTTTGTTAAACTTCTATTTACAGGAACAAGAGAAAAAATAAGGAAAAAAATGTGGCAAAACAAAGAATATACAGAAAGTCTTCAAGTAATATCATTTTATGAGAAAAAATAATTGATTCCTGGCCAAGGCCACAATATGTGTGGTTTGCACATTATCCCTATGTCTGTGTGGGGTTTTCTCCAGGTACTCTGGGTTCCACTCGTATCCCAAAGGTTGACTTGTCTAAACTGACCCAGTGTGAGTGAGTGTGGGTTTGGGTGTGAGTGTACCCTGTGAGGGAAAGGCAGCTTGTCCAGTGTTGGGTCCCATTTTGTGCCCTTAGCTGCTGGGGGTAGCTCTGACCATCCTCAACGCTTAACTGGAAAATAATTATCTTACTTGCTTTTATTAATCTTTCTTAAATATATGTACAGCTCACATTTATTTCATTTAATGTTAGAAGTGTCTGGGTCTTTATTTAAGTTTTGTGAATAGAAATATGCTGCACGAACTTAACTCTTGTTTATATCAATTAACCTGTGGTAAAACTGGTTTTGTTACACCTCGTTTGGCTTAAAGTTGCAGTTTCCAAGAACCTATCAAAAATGTTAAGTGAGGGCTGACTGTATCTGGTTCTGCCACCAAGTATGTCAATAAAATTCACTTAAGCATTTAAAAAAGAGAGAGAGGGTTTATTTGGTCTTTGTCCTCAATTCCTGGTACAGAGTGCTTCAAAAACACTTGGAATTGCCAGGAGTGAAGAGTGTCTTTTGTTATTCACTAGGGTCCCTCTGGACCATACCAGAGTTTATTAGGCTAAATAAACTGACTTCAGAATGGGCCCTTGTGTAAGGGTAGGACTGGCAAGGCCAGAAAGACCAAGCACTGACTGGAGGGTTGAAACTATCAGCTCCACCTGCAACCTTTGGGGAACAGTGAGGGGCTGGAGACAGCTCACTCTGATGGCCAATGACATAATAAGAGCTTAATAAAACGCTGGATATCTACAACCTCGAGCACTTCCTGGTTGGTAGACATACTGATGTACCGGAAAGGTGGCACACTCTGACTTCACAAAAACAGAAGCTCTTGGGACCCTTGCCCAATGCATCTCTCCCACTGGACTGTTCCTGAGTTATATCTTTTATATTACAACTGTAACCTGTACTGTACAGTGCTTTCAATGAGTTCTGTGAGTCAATTATTAAAACTGAGGAGCTCATGGGAAGCCCTGAATTTATAGCTGATAGGTTACGAGTGTGGGTGTGGCCCCCAAGACTTAGTGCTGGAGTCTGAAGTAAGGGAAGCCTTGTGAAGGCCTGAGTTCTTGAACTTACAAGGTCTACACTAACTCTAAGCAGTCAGTTTAAGAATTGGATTTAACTGGAGAATACTAGTTGGTGTCAGAGCCAAAAAAAGCAACCAGATAAAGCCAGAAGGTAGATGATTTTGCAAAACACTGGCCTGCTCTCTTCAGAAAGGTAGTACAGTATCTTTAAAAGGGAGACTCTGATACAATAAGAGTTCTTAAGCCTATACACATAGAAAAGATCTGGAAAGAGATACACTAAAATCTTAACAGTGCTGAGGAATCCCTGGATAGGGAAATATTTTCACTATATTTTCCTATATTTTCTCACTTTGAACAGTACATATACATTGCTTCTATACTAGTAAAATATTTGTATACAAATGTTCACAACAGCATTATTCACAATAGCCGAAAAGTGAAAACCCAAATATCCATCAACCAATGGATAAACAAAATGTGGTATATAATATATACAATGAATTATACACCTGAAAAGGGTTAACTTTAAAGTAAGTGAATTATATCTCAATAAAGTAATTTTATATACACACACGATAACATTCTAAAATAGAAACTAAAGAAAATAAGAGAAATCCTATCATGTCACAGTTTTATTTTAAAAGTACAAAAGAAGTTGCCTATCAGAAAGAATAGGAAGAACAGGAGAAATGTAGAAGAATAGGAAGAAGAGTTCATCGGAGAGAACAAAGAGATAAAAGGACTGGTACATAGTATTTCAGGGTTCAGCTGAGCTACAGTATTCTCTCCAAATGAAGTTTCATTCCACTCCAAGTAACTTTACCAAACACAAAGAAATACTGCAAATCAAACTGGGTCACTATTCCCTCCTCAGTCGCAGCTAACAGAAACAAGAACAATTTATAATCAATATTGGTCCATGTTTTAAGAGACCACAGAACTTCAGGCAGTACCCCTTCTATTTTTAAGCAGGAGGGAATAGATTTATCTTTGTTCTTATTGAATATGGCAGAGCTGTAATTCAATAGGGCTTCCTTCCCACACAACACATTTTTTCCCAAGCCCAGCATACAAAGTTACACTTTGTAACTCCCACATAAATTTCTCTGGACTAAAATTAAAGGCCCTACTGAGGCAAGCAAAGAAATACAAATCTATCAAAGAGATTAAGAAATTTTACATAGGAATAAACTTAAACCTTTTAAAAACACTTTATATTTTATAACTATCACCTCAGAGATTTTTTTCATTTTTCCTTTAATTTCAGTACCTGTTTCACTATCTCAAACTATATTTAAGCAGTAAACTGTTTCAAAGACCACAAAGCGTTTATTATGACCAATTAGTTTCAACGCAACATTAGTTTGGTTTCAACTAGCTAAGGATAACAAGCAATATTCACACAAAAGAAAAACTCTGACAGCAGCTGAAAGACAGAAAATCACAATGGAAATCAACAGCCTGATAGGGCATAGAGAAAACAAGCAAGACTATATCTTACCTCTTGAAAAATATTTAATGATGCGGATGAAGACAGACTGTCAAAGCTATGGGCAATCCTATTACACCAATTCAGTAGATCCCTTAAAAAAAAAAATACCCCAATAAATAAAAAGCACAGGCTAATGACAGTAAAGGCATCAGAGTTTCCACTTCAGTCTGAGAATACCTGACACAGAAGTCTCTCCTTTTTTCTGACAATGTGATGTTAAATAGTGTCAGGGTTAAAATAAGTGAGTGGCCCTAGTCCCTCCCCATATCAGGAAGTGATCTATCATCATTTCTCTCCCTTACATGCCAGACAAGGTTATCAGGATGAGGGAGCAACACTCAGAGAAAACTCCTCAAAGGACAGGTCAACCATGGAGAATGGAGAGAAAAGGAACCAAACTCACTATACACAGCAAAATCCAAGGGTCTTATTGAATACCATAGGTGTCACAAAGGAACATCTAGTGAAAAAAACTAAGTCAGTAACTACTCCCAGCTTTGGCTTTAAAAGTTATTTTTAAAGTGAAAATAATGCCTTCCTAACCAGTAATAACAGATCTGAAAAAGGGGTCTGGAATCATGAAGCAGCCCAGAAGCCTAATCACAACTCTGACCCCTCATAAGCATTCAGGTCCAGTTGGTAAGAAATTTTGAGGGCAGTTTTTAAAATATCAATTCAAAAAAGTGTTTAGTCCAGTACCTTAGTGACAATTCTCTTCCCTCAAGGCACAGTCTTTTTTCTCTTCTGGCTTCTGAAACTTCTTGAGGTGCCTGTTCATATCCAATGGAATTATCACTCTGACAGTGATGTTTCTCTCCAGTAAGCTGGATGTAAATGTCTAGCAGGTGATCAGTTACTGCTAATAGGCTGGGGTATCTGTTCTGAAGAACCTGATAGGAATAAAATAAGGAAAGAAAAATTAGCAGCAGATATTGTGATTTTTAAAAGCACATGTAAACTGCTCCTGACACTAGTCAACAAAAAAAATGTATTTCTCTATGAAATTTGTCATCTTTACCAAGTGTAAGAACTTCTACCCTTATACACAGCCCATTCCCCCTCAAAGACCATGACTTTTTCTCCACCAAGAACTCGGTTGTCCAGCAATCTCTCCATCTGTAACTAATAGAGCTTAGGGTACAGAAGCCAGATGGGAAAAGGATCTCTGAGCAACATATACATCCAAGTCCCAGGAATTTACTCACTGAAGAATACTGCAGGCAATATTTACTCTAATTGTAAAAACAATTCTAGTAAGATTCATTATGTCATTTCTCAATCAAAAGCAAATTAGAAGCAGTTAACGAGAAAAGTGAAAATAACCTTTTAAAAGCAGATCGCAGTAAAAGGATCCATGTTAAGTACTAAAAAAAGCAGAGGATCTGTAAAAAGCAGACAGAATTTAAAAAGCAAAAGATCTTTTATTCACTTCGATAACTATGCAGATTTTCTACAGTATAATACTTGGTGCTCATAATATTGGTTCCAATGTTTTATGACATGGAATTGTTCAGTCAAGTCTATTTAAGAAGAAAACATCATGTATATATTAGAAATGTTACCACCCAGTACATTTAAGCTAGCCTGAAAAGAAATACACTGTTTCCAATTTGTAAGTGAAATAGCCACAAATTTTGTTTATATTAAATATGTAATGCCTACATATTTATAAACAACTAAAACCGCTGTCATCTAAGATCTAACAGATTTTATTTCTTCATACCTTTTTTACTGGAGAATTTTACAACAAATATTGTTAAAAATATATTTCAGATGAATTAAAAATTAAATAAGAACAGAAAATAAAAATTTAAAATTCAGTTTAATAAATATACATGTGGATCTTTCAAATACTGAATATACATTTTTATGTACAGAGGGAACACTTATAAAATTGGCCATATACTTATGACCTTGGTCACCACAAACAAAATATAGACTATTCCTATCACCCCTAAAACAAAATGTTCCCTCATGCCCTTTTTGTAATCAATCTTTTACTCCCATATGTCTGTCCCTGGGAATCATGAATCTGATTCCAATCCACATGATTTTGCTTTTAATTCTATCATATATATGGAATCAAATAGGAAATAGTATGTAGTTGAGGTTCTCTCATCAGTATGTTCTTGAGATTCATCTAGACATTACTATATGTGTTAGCAGTTCATTCCTTTTTACTGCTCAGTAGTAATTCCACTATATGAGCATGTATATTTATGATCAGGGTGAAAAAGAACTATTTTTATTTGGGAAAAACTTTGTCAAGTTTAACACTACAGTAAAAACTCAGCTACTTGTGGAAAATGTTCTGAATAAAAAAGATTTCTAAGTACCCACTAACCAGTCATTTTCTACTTTAGCCAAAAAAAATCTTTTATTATCATAAACTAAAAGAATTTAAACATGGTATCACTTAATAAACTACTCTAACATGATACGGCTCTATTATCAATTTGATTTGCATTTTGGAGAGTCATAAGGATTTATTAAGTACCTACTTTATATGAGGCACTGTTCCAAGGATAAGGAAACAAACAAATAAGGAATGTCACCCTCCATCTGGCTTACAAAGCAGATAATGCAAGCAAAACAAATTTGCAGCACAAAGGGTAAATGTGGTCAGTTCTGTTAGGGAGATGGAGGAAGATTTCACAGAGCAGGAAAGGCACCTGGCAGAGGTCATCAGTGGTTGTGAGTGGAAACTGCCAGCAGAGAAAGCACCAGCCATCTAAGACACCAGCATTTAACTCATGCAAGGTATACAAGGGAGACAAGGTTTGAGAAACTGCTTGGGGGTGAGTTTCTGGTACTTACTAGGCATGAAACCAGTATTACATAAACAGCTCATTTTTATAGTATAATTTGATATTTCAGCAAGAAGTCAAAAACAATTTTTCTAAGCTCAGGATGACTCCAGCTGGCAGTTAAAGAAATGCAGTTCCTTCTGCTCCCTATGAGCCAGCATAAGAAATTATTTTATTTCCTAAGTAATACATGTGAAGGTTTCAGCCTCCAGTCATTTATTCAGGACAGTGTTATTAGGATTTATTAGCAAGTCCAGAAGCTTAAAAATAACAAGTGAGCGTCTCAGAGTCAACTATCTAAATAAGACATACATCATTTAAATGAGGAGGTGAATGCTCCTGCTGCGCTTCCTGTGAGCAGAATGACTCAATACTGTTTATGACAGAAATAGAAAAGATGAGCTCTGGCTTGTATTTCAAGTATAGAATACAGTAAGAAAAGAGTAGTTTATCAAATGTTCTTCGCATTCTCTCAATTCCCATACCTAAATGTGAACTTCAGTCCTCTCTTTTAAAGAACAGACTGGAATTTAAGTCTGAAAATCAAATATTTAAATGTTTACCGTTGCAAAAGCAAAAGCTGCAATGTGACAGAGCAATACAAGTTTATGAAGTGCCAGGCACTGAGTGGATGGTGGGGACACAAAGGTAAGTTGCTGGAAGAGCTTATAGTTGAGGGCAGCAAGATGGAGAAAGACAGACATATCAGACACAGAAAAACACAGATAAGAACCTCACAAGTGCAAAATAGGATACAGAATTATAGCACACTGGCAAGGCAAGACTTCTCAGAGATTAAATGAGTTAAGTTTTTTGCAGTAATATGGTGAACTAGATACCCTGAAAACTCCTCTGCTAATAAACACCTAAAATGCTGGATAAAATATTTGAAAAGACTGTCTTATGTCACTTATTTATCTAAAAACTTACACTAATAAAGCACAAAGCACTCCCCTCCATGCCTGAATAATCACTGGCAATGCTTTATTTGCTACTCTCCAAGATGAAGAGTTAGGGAACGGGAAACCTGCCAAGTAAGGCAGTAAATAACAAAGGGAGGTGAAGGGTTAGCAGAGTAAAGTGAAGTATATCTCTTAGTAATCGAGGGTAACCAGTGATACTACAAAGTGAATCAATGTATAAAATCTATTAAATAATTAATCTCAATTTTCATTAATATCCAGATCAAAATGTGCATTAAGATATTAGTTACAAATCAACTTAGTAAAAAGATCCTTTTAGAGACAACTGAGGCAACAAATATGGTCTGAGATTTAAATGGCACTGAGGAATTACTGTTCATTTTATTGAGTAAAAAAATGTTACTGTGGTTTTATATGAAAATGCCCTTAAATTTTTAGAGATTAATGGAAGTATTTGGAGACAAAATGTTACAGGATTTGTTTTCAAATTCAGAAGTGAATAAAAAATACTAGATGAAGTTAACATAGTAAAATGTTAGCACATTAACTGTAAATTTAGGTTGATGATTATTTGGGGGATTCATTATACTGTTTCTTCTATTTACATGTAGACCTGAAACTTTTAATAATAAAAAGCAAAAAAGAAGACCACTGATATTTTCTTTCTAATAACCACATACCTCATTCAGTTCTGTCTTATCCATGTTATCCAGGTGAATTTTGGTCCAATATTTATCTAGAAGAGTAGCATGACTATTCAGGGGTCGATACCAATTTCCTCCAGTGCTCAAGAGTCTGTATTTCAAAATAAGAGTCACATAAAACTCCCAATTTTAAACTTGAATTATGGCTCTGGTTAACTCTTGCTAGACATTATCTCCCATGTGAAAAAAAACACACATCCTTTCTGGTGCTAGATACTACTATGTTGGGCTTATGGGCCAGATGACAAACAGAAGGCTGCCACAGCTGACCCAAATTTGACTCTTCCTAAGGAAAAGTAATAAAGATTTAGCTAAGTCATTTTCAAATCACTGCAAATGATTCTATTAGGTTCTTTGATCTCAACAACACATTTCTCTTTCTTAAGCCATAAATTCAGGAAAGAAAAAAGCCCATCGCATTAAAAATAAATTCACTGCTTATTACCAGTAACTACAGCATCCAAAAATAATAAAAATTTCTAGAAGAGAAGAAATATCTATTAAACATACACTCTGGAGAGGCCTACACCTAAGCCATTTGATTTAATCCTCAGAACAACTGTCCTGAGAGGATCACACCCTTCTTCTATACTTAAGAAAAGAGAAAAATAATATACCTTGCTCGTTCAACTATGACTACAAATGGCAGAGTCAGGAACTGAATTCAAATTTGTCTGACATCTTTCTGTGATGTCCTAAGATTTCTGGAAAATGTGCCTAGCACAAAGGAACTTCACTATCTCTGTGAATAAAATCAAGGTCTATTAAAATTAATAGGACCTGGCAAGGTACTTTTTGAGAACTGTTAGATTAGCTCCACATTCCATGTTAGAGTGAATGTTCACTGAGAATATTCACTGAGGTATAGTAAACTATAATACAATAACTAAATACTTTTACTCCTGGGCATTTTAAGACCTTAGAGAAGCTGTATAGGTATAGACAAGCAGTAGGAAATAAAATACTGCTTCCATGTTATGATAAAATATAGACAGAAACACATACTAAGTTTGCTTAGGTTTTATTCCTTTATTAATGTTTATATTCAATTAATTTTTAACTGCTTGAAATCTACATGTTATCATCATTACCATCATCTTCGCTAGCCATTAGCTAGGCACTTAATATGTGACAGGTCTTTAATGTGAGTAATTTCAATTAATATTTATGAGTTATACCAAGTTATAAAGTATTATTAGCCCTATTATAACTAGACAAGCAAGGTACACACAGCTACTAAGTGTCAGGACTCAAACCCAAGGCTATCTGATAACAGCTCATCTCTGATTATTTTTGAAAACAAGATAAAAATTTTTTAAACTGCTTATTTTTAAGTGAGGGATAAAAACATGTTGTTCTCTAAATTAATTATCTACATTAAAAATAGTTAGAAATGAGAAGATTGGATATCATCAGTTCCAACTAATCTTGCTTAAAGTGGGCCCAGAGAACTCTATTCCAGGACTTTTGGACTCACGCTCTAGAGTGCGGACTTATGAGGAAGAGGCTCCATACTGGGAATAGAAATGTTAATAAGACATACCTCCTGGTTGCAAAGAACTGAAATCCAGGAGCCACTTTCAGACAGTCACCTTGGCCAGGAATCAAGAGCTCTCCATTCTCCAAGAGAGGGATTAGCACAGAAACCTAAATTACAAAAACCCACTGATAAAGCTATTAAGATGAAGTAACAAAAAACAAAACAACTCTCTCTCCAAAGAGTGAACACATCATTAAAAGAAACCCCAGATCTCATAGCATGAATTGGGATCAAAAGACAGGTGGCAAAGTCGGAGCCATCTACACAGCAGAAGAACAATTTATTCATTTAATATTCACAGAGTGCCTACTATGGACCAGAATCAAGCAAGACACTAAAAATCCAGACACGACTGAGGCTTTATAGCCTAACATCTAATGGGAGATAGCAAAGCACCATGCAGCATGACCAGTGTGACCTTAAGGATGTATATGTGAAGATAGAGGGTGGCTGTAAATCAGAATGTAGCAATTTAGAAGCAGGGCACTGAAGCCATCCAAGAGATAATGACATTCACTGAATCTTAAAGTATGAGCAAAAATTAGCTAGGTTTGGTGGGAGAGAAATGGCACATATACTTCAGGCAAAATATTCAAATGGATTAATATATATGCCTAAGAGTATGGCATGAGAGAATTCTGTTATGGTTGAGGCACAATGTGCATATGTAGTAGTGGAAAAATACAAGACTTAGAAATAAATGACAAAAGGTCTCCTGTGCTGAACTAAGAAGTTTGAAATTTTTCATAAAAAATTAACAGGATTTTCACCTGGGGAAAAATATTGCATTTTTTATTTTAGAAAATCAATTGTGCAACTATATGGAAGATAAATTAAAAGGAGCTAGCTTGGAGAGAAAGAAGTGAAAAAGATACTAGTCATATAACAAAGGCAAAATAGCTAGACAGACAGACAGACAAAAATAAGAAGCCCTGTGCTAAGGAGTGGGATAGGAGAAAGGAGAATAAAGAGATAAAGAAGAAGTACCAAACAATGCAAGACTAACTGAATGAGAGATTAGAAAAAGGAGACATCAAACTTCTGACTTGGTAACTGTGTGGCAGAACAGATAAGTTCCATTTTGGACATCTTGAACTTCCACTAGCTAAAGAACATCCAAGTAGAGATTTTTCAAAAAAAGTGTGGACAAGACATATAGTGTGAACTAGGGGACATGAGCTTATAGGGGAAGTTTGAAAAAAAAAAGCTAAGGAAGAGGGCTCTAACTTTATTAAGCATCATTTTCTTACATATGGCTAGGAGCTGAAAGGAAAGCCCAAAGTAATATAGGAGCAACCCCAAGATAAGTCCAAAACTTGAAACTAAAGAAACTCATCCTGAATGAAATCTGGAAAAGCTACCTTTAAATATTAGTTGAAAAGTTTTGGAAACAACAAAATAATAACCAAGGGATCTGGGTATTTTTTAAGTAAATACAACTTCACTACAATGATAATTAAGTTTAAATATTATCAATTGAACAACATACCCTGTGGAAACAAATGTATTAATAGAAGGAGAATGGTGTGCACAAAATGAAAAGTACAGGAATTTCCTGATGTTTATCAGACATTGCAAGAGGGATACCAAGACAGAGTTGTCAGAATCTGGCCTTCGTCATCAAAGAATGTACTTTGCTATAGGACAGGGTTAAATCCCTAGGCTCCCATGGCGTGGATAGGATATCCCTTATGTTCCTCTATCTTCTTTGGCACTAATTAGAAGACGCATAATCTTAATGACTTCTGGGTACCCTGACTTCCGGGCAGATTCTGAAAAATATGCCCAGGAAAGAGAGCACCAGAGAGGGAAAAAAACTCATCAAAAACTTTTAAATTGGCCCGGTGGTTTAAATTTTAACTGGCATCAGTAGTAGTCAGCTCTCACTCTGTGCTTATTGAAAAAACTGAGTTTCCAGATATATAAAACTTAGCATTAAGACCTAGATTACGGTAATTAAACTGTGAGGTCCTGTCTGGGCCAATAATCCCATTTCATCTTTACTTCATCAGACTCTAAAATCACCATAAACACAAGTATTTATAGCCACTTCTTTCTTTTCATATCTCCCTAAATTTTCTCTCCCCCTCCTCCCACCTTCTCTTTATTATTCCCATATCTAAGAGGGGAAAGTCTATATGCAGGTAACTTTAAGGTTCATATTAAAATTAAAACCAATCTCAGAAAAATCTGCCCAAAGAATTTTCATCCTGCAATACATTTTTTGGTCATACTTTACACAGAGAAATTTTATACACATGGAAAAGAGACATTTTTAAAAATGAAAATAAACACCCAATATATTATATTAATAGAACAAAGACAAATATGCTCTTATTACATCATCTCTTCCTTTATCTGTCCTCAGCCCACTGCTCTACAGATGCCATAGCTGGGAAGTAGGGTCTCAAAGTTCTCAGTGTATCTGTAACATGAGCAACATGCTTCCCACCAGGCCTATTCTTAGAAAGTCTGTGAAACTGGCCACATATTTAACTAAAGGAAGAAAAAATTACTATGAAACTGGTCACATATTCAACTACTAAAGTAAATAGTACAAGCATGAGTGTCTTGGTTTGCTCTATAGTTAAATATCTATGTTGTTTAAATCATCCCTAGAATCAAAATGCTCTTCAAAGACAGGAAATTAGTAATTAGTAAAATGACACACCACATCTAAGGGGGCATAGTCAATATCCTCCAGAAGGATCCACTGTCCCTTTGTGGCTGCTTGTGTCAGGGTGCCAGGCTGCCACACAAACTCTCCTGGGACATCTGTGCAGCGATACATTCCCAACAGCATCTGCAGAAAGATGAAATAATTATTCAAATCACATAACTGAGGTGTCAATGCTACATCTTTTAATTAATTCCATTAAACTTTTATAAGGATATATAAGCAGGCACTTGAAGATTTTATAGCTCCGTCATCAGTTATGGGGAAGATCAATAACTATTCTCATAATCTCTTAGCAAAAACAATACTTTCACGAGAATATGTACAAGCATGCTAACCCACTAAAATTTGCCATTTCTTAATTACCTTACTGTCAGTCTGATCTCCAAGCTGGACTTTGAGAAGCTGAGGTTTTCTTCTACCTGTCATTGCAGCTAAATGTTCAACTAAGGAAGTTTTTCCACTTCCTATTGGTCCTTCCAACAACACAGCATTCTGAGACGCCACTGCCACAGCCAGGGTCTGAAGATTTTTGCAGACTGACTCAACCAGCACATAAGAAGACCTAAAGGCCAGCTCCTGTTCATGAGAAGAACTCCTATTGTTAGCCTAAGGAGGCAAGTTAGAAATAAAAGACATGTCAAGAAGAGTCCTTCCTCCAAAGGGCACAGGTTGATTAAATTTCTACAACAGTTCCACTGACCTTTACAAAAATCTCTGCCAATAATTAGTAGTACCAGAACTATAATAGGTATGTTATCCAAAGTAAGAATCTGACTTTTTTCCTTTCTTCCCCTCACCTTCTGCCCTGAGGTAGGGAGCAGGGTAGAATTTGCAAACAAATTTAAGAAAAAGTCTCCCAAAGTTTAATAAGCCAAAAAACTGACATATAAGGGGTAGGAGCAAACCACAACTGAATTTTTATTTTCCTTCTTCTCACTATATTTTTGGATTTCATATCTAAGATCAAAAATATAATATTTCATAAAAGATCAATAATATAATATATTTATGAGACAATTAGGTAAAGGTGGACACTAAAAGTATATTTTATATTATAAAATTACTAACATTTTTTCAAGTGTAACAGAGAGTACTGGGGTCATTTTTTTTAAGTGCTTTTCTTTTACATATACATATATACGCACATTAAAATATTTAGATATGAAATGATGTGATATCTAGGAGCTGCTTTCAAAATAATATGGTATAGAGAAAGTATGCAGAAATATAAATGAAACATAACTGATCACAAATTTATAATTACTGTAGATGGGAGTTCATGACACCATTGTTTCTACTTGGACCCTATAAGATTTTCCATAACAAAAAGTTAAAAATAATAATGCATCCAATATGTTTAATGGGTAGTTTCAGTTTTGCAAGATGAAAAGTTTCTGGAGTTTGTGCAACAATGTGAATATACTTAACACCACTTAAGTGTATATTTAAAAATGTTTAAGATAATAAATGCTATGTTTACTTTACCACAATCTTTAAAAATTTTAAATAATAATGCATTTAATATAACAAAGGAAAAATGACCTCTTGGAAAAATGAAATAATTATTAACTTTTAAGGAATAGTAACTTCTCAACCATGACTGGTCTTCTAAAGATATGTGAGGACAAAATGAGATTCAGGCCTGGAAATTCTTGAAATTTCTGAAGTTTTTCTCAACAATTTAACAAGCCAGTTGGGCCATAATACTATTCTATACTCTGCCCCACTGCCCTACTACTGCCGAACATTAAGCCCACCACAATCAGAATCTTTCCTTATGTTAAAAATCTAATGCTCCAAACATAACCTCTGTCAGGAGAGTGGTTAAAGAGGGGTGGAATGGGGCGTCTTCATGACTAAAAGGAAACGCAGGGGCTTTAGAAGTGCTGGTGCTTTAGTGCAGTTTACACAGATATTTGGTTTAAAAATCATCACTGAGCTGTACATTTAATATATGTGCGCTTTTTTATATGTATACTGCACTTTTAAGTTTTTTTTAAAAATTGTACTACCCAGTGACAGACTGATCATTCATTTAAGGACTGATCCAGGACTTGTTCCTTAGAAGAAAACTGTAGATCTGACCAAAGTGACAACTGACTAAAGACTGCTGGAGGTAAACAGATGAGCTTCCAATGGATCTAGATTATGAAACCAAATTATAATTTAAAAGCCTTTCCAAAGTGTAGTCTGAAGCCACATTCTTGGAAAGAAGCAAGGGAAGTTCACTACAGATACCAGCCTCCCACACAATAGGCAAAAAGAATATTCTGATAGAAGGAGGCTGATGGGACTTTAACCCGGGCACAGCCTTATCTCTGCCAAAGCGCAGCCCAAGGGTCTCTGTGCAAGTCATTCTGCCTTTGTTTTAGGTAAATATGGCATCACAACATGCACCACTGAACTTCACACAGTTGTCATAGCAAGTGTATCAGAGGATATATGAAAGAACTTCACTAAAGTTAAGAGAATCACATAGGCATTGTTACAGTTCCTAATTTAACATTAGATTAGGGACAAAAAGAAAATGAGAGAAGGCGGCCCTGGGTAACTTTCTCTTAATCTCTCCCTGAATACTTCTGTAAATGGAACAGCAATTTGGCAAACTTGATTTGGCACACATATATAACGCAGATCTCACCCAAGGGAAAAAGTGTGCTAGGCTCTGTGTTATAAGTGTTTAGGAGGGGGAAGGAGGCACACATCCTACTGATGCCAACATACCTGCTCTCCAGGGGCTTGTGGCTGCCTAGGCAGCACCACACCACATACAGCTGTCACCCTGGAAGACAAGTCAGCAGAAACAATGTGTCCCTGTAAGTAATGCAGCTCCTTCTCCTTACGCCAAAGGTAAGCTTTCGGATTGGCCAAAACCAAGGCTTTCTCCAAGTCCTGTAGCTGGGCCTCTTCTAGTAACCTGAGTGAAACGAGGATCTCATCAATGGCTTTAATGCACAGAAAAGCCACATCAAGATCTCTAGGAATGTTCCTGCTTACCTCAACCTAAAATGAATCAGTTCCTCATTATTAAAAATCTTCTTAAGGAATGTTATCTTGTGCTCTTCATTCATACAGGTTACCAAAGCAAGACAATTGGCTGTGTACCTGGAGAAAATCAAAATATATAAATATAGGACCTGCAGATGATTCTAAAGAATAAAGAAAATTTGCTTGCTAAATGAACACTAGCAAAGGAAATCTTATAGAATTAATGTAACACATTTAAGAGTAAAAAATACAAATCATGTAGAATGAATTCACTTAATAGAACATGAAAAAGATAGAACTCCATATCAACGCACCTTCTGACATGATGCATGATTAAGGAAAGAAAATAAAAACCCAAAAGGCACCAGCACAAATATAACAAATTTTAAATGGTTTCCTTTCCCTCCTCATGCACACAACTCTATACACCCTCTACCATCCTCACATGAGAAGCACCGGAAAGCCCAAGAGCTACGCACCAGCGGACTAAGGTATCGTGGCTTCTGAGGAGAGGAACACACACACTCCAATCCCAGAGCTCCCGGAACACAGACTGCTCTTGCTGCAAAAATTTGTAGGCTGCTTCCATTAGGTCCCGGAGCTTCATCCGCCTGCGCCCATAGCGGACTGGATTAGCATCTGAACTCTCTAGAAAGAGTCTTTGAAAGACTGGAAAAGTGTCCTTAAAATACCTCAAGGCAAACCTTCAGAGAGAAAGAGAATATTTTCCTTTGTTAGTGAAGATATCAATGTATGCATCTCCACTTTGAGACAGGACAGCATAACCTAACAGGAACTTCCAACGGTCTAAAAACAAGGAGAAACAAATGCTAAAGCTACCTACCTAGTCCTAAGATTGTACCTGTTCAAGTTCAGAAACCAGGATAATGGCATGAGACATCTGACTAAGAGAAAACAAAAAGCACAAGTACATACCACAAGTGTTTATTACTGAAAATGCAATCATTTTCAACAAACATTGTTTAAATTAAATTTATTCAGGTGATATTGGTTAATAAAATTATATAGGTTTCCAAGTATAGAATTCTATAATATATCATCTATATATTGCATTGTGTGTTCACACCTACTCTAATTTCCTTCTGTCACCATATATTTGACCCCCTTTACCCTTTTCCATCTCTCTCCTCCCTGCTTTCCCTCTGGTAACCACTAAACTATTGCTGTGTCTATGAGTTTTTGTCCTGTTCATTAGTAGCTTTCAGTTTCATATTCCACATATGAGTGAAAGCATATAATTCTCAACTTTTTCTGTCTGACTTATTTCACTTAGCATGATAATCTCAAGATCCATCCATGCTATCTCAAATAAAAGTATTTCATCTTTTCTTATGGCTGAGTAATAGTCCATTGTATATATGTACCACATCTTCTTTATCCAATCAGATAACAAAGAACAGCTTTCCATGTCTTAGCCACCATGAGTAATGTAGTGAAAATAGGGGTGCATATAACTTTATGGAGAAATGATATCAAATTTTTTGGGGGGAGGGGGTAGATCTGAAAGTGGAATTGCTAGGTTATATCATAATTCTAGTCTTAATTTTTTGAGAAACCTCTATTCTGTTTTCCATAGTGGCTGTGCCAATTTACATTCCTACCAGCAGTGTGTGGGGGTTTCTTTTTTCCCCACGACCTTTCCAACAATTGTTATTACTTGTTTTGTTGATGATAGCCATTCTAACAGGTATGAGGTGATATCTCATTGTACTGATTTGCACTTTCTTAATAGATAGCGAAGTTGAGCATCTTTTCCTATATCTGTTGGCCAGCTGTATGTCTTCTTGGGTGAAGTGTCTACTTGGATTCTCTGCCCATTTTTTAATCAGATTGTTCGCTTTTTAATAAACATTTTTGACTTCTCATTATGAGCTAGACATTGTGTTAAGTCCCCAGGGTAAAATTCCAAGGAGATATTTTCCTTGAGGAACTTTTATCTGGTAAGGGAAACAGTCACAGAAACAATAAGAGGCACAAAGAAAAAGTATTCAACTGAACGTGGAAGAGTTTAGAAGAGACACCTTGGTTGCAGCTTAAAAGATGAACAAGGAACCCTCATGAAACAGAAAAGGTAGCAAGATTTGAAAAGAGAGACAAAAAGCTACAAAACATACAGAAAACAACAAAAGGGCATTAGCAAGTCTTCCATATCAGTAATTAAATATAAACGGTTTAAACTTGCAGTCAAAAGACATAGATTAGTTGAATGGATTTTTAAAACTGGGTAAAACTATATGCTATCTACAAGAAACTAGCTCTGGATCTAAGGACACACACAGGCTGAAAGTGAAGAAATGAAAAACAAAAAATCCCATGCAAATGGCAACCAAGAGCAGGAGTGATCATCTTATTATCAGAAAAAACAGGTTTTCAATCAAAAAATATTAAAAGAGACAAATAAGGACATTACATAAGGCCAATTCAACAAAAATATATAACGATTTTAAATTATGCACCAAAAATCAGAGTTCCTAAATATATGAAGCAAACTCTGACAAGAATTGAAATGAGAAATAAACAGCAACACAACAATATCAGGAGATTTCAATACCTGATTTTCAATAATGGTTAGAACAAGAAGACAAAAAATCAATAAGGCAACAAAGAAGTTGAACAACACTATGGATCAACTGGACCTAACAGATATATACAGAACACTTATCCAACAACAGTAGAATATATATTCTCTCATGCACATGGAACATTCCCATGGAACATGTTAGGATATAAAACAAGTAGCAGCAGACTTTAAAAATATAAATTAGACAAAATATCTTTTCCTATCAAAATAGAACAAAACTAGAAGTCCACGAGAATAGAAAAACTGGAAAATCCTTAAATATGTAAGAAGTAACACAATCTTAAATAACTGATGGGTTTGGTTAAAGAAGGCACAAGAGAAATTAGAAAACACCCTCACACAAATGAAAAAAAAAAACAGGACATACCAAACCCTATAGGATGTAGCAAAAGCAGTGCTAAGAGGGAAGTTTACAGCTATAAATATTTGTATTGAAAAAGATCTTATTAACAATGTAACTTTACATCTCAAGGAAACAAAAAGAACAAAACCCAAAGGGAACAGAAGGAAATAAAAAAGATTATAGCAGAGATAAGAGAATAGGAAAAAAAGATCAAGAAAAGTGATAAACTCTGAATTAATTAACTAAGAAAAAAAGAAGACTAAAATAACTAAAATCAGAAATCAAAGAGGGGACATTACCACAGAATAAAACAGATTATAAGAGAATATGATGAACAATTATGTTAACAAATTGGATAACCTATAAAAAACTTTCCAAGGCTGAATCATGAAGAAATAGAAAATCTGACCAGACCATTCACTAGTAAAAAGATTGAATCAATAATCATAACCTTCCCAACAACAACAAAAACCAAGGACCAAATGGCTTCACTGGAGAATTCTACCAAACATTTAAATCCTCTTCAAATGCTTCTAGAAGTTGAAGAGAAGGGAACACTTCCCAGTTCATTCTATAAAAAGCCAGATAAAGACATCATGATAAAACTACAGATCAATATTCCTGATAAATATTGGTGTAAAAATCCTCAACAAAATACTAGCAAACCAAAATCAACAGTGTATTAAAAAGATTAAACACTAAGACCAAGTAGGATTCATTCCTGGAATGCAATTATGAATCAACATTGAAACACCAATTAAGTAAACAATTCCAGTCTATGAGTTTTTTTATTAATGGAAATGTTTTTATTGCTAGAAATGCAATAAAAAATACTAGTCTTGCAAAATAAATAATCAAGAGAGGATAAAGTTTGCTTATTTGGGAAAGGGATAAACCAAAAAAAGATGTTTTCCCCAGAAATGTTCCAGATAGTTTTTTTGAAAGTTACTTTGTTAGCTGAATCACACTTAAACTATAAAAAGTATCTTGGAGATATTTTGGCCAAGAGGAAATATAAGTAAGAGAAATAGTCCTCACATTGTTTTAAATGAAATTTTGGGGAATGCCATTGTGAAAGTATTTCCCTAAATCTTCCTTCAGAAAAAAATAATTCCATTTACAATAGCACCAAAAAGAATAAAACACTAACCAAAAAGGTTAATAATAAACCTAACCAAAGTAATAAACCTAACCCAAAAGGTTAAAGACTTGTTGTGCATCGAAAAACTACAAAACGTCATTGAAACAAATTAAAGAAAACATAAATAAAGACCTATCATGTTTGTAGGCTGAAAGACTTAATATTGTTAAAATGTCAACAATACCAAAAGTGATCTACAGATTTAATACAATCCCTATCAAAATCCCAATGGCATTTTTTGAAGAAAGAGGGAAAAAAATTATCCAAAAATTCACATGGAATCTTGAGGGACTTATCAGCCAAAACAATTTTGAAAAAGAACAAAATTGGAGGATTCACACTTTCTAATTTCAAAACATATGACAAAACTATAGTAATCACAGCAGTATGGTACTGGCATAAATACAAATATATATACCAACGGAATAAAACAGTCTAAAAGTAAACCCTCATTTATATTGTCAAATTATCTTCAACAAAGGTGTCAAGACCACACAATGGGGAAAGGGCAGTCTCTTCAACAAATGGTGCTGGGAAACCTGGGTATCCACATGAAAAGAATAAAACTGAATCTCTATCTTACACCATATAAAAAGTTAACTCAAAACAAATTAAAGACTTAATCCTAAAACCCAAACCTATAAAACTCCTAGAAGAAGCATAGGGGAAAAGCTTCATAACACTGGATTTCGCAATGATTTTTCTGAATACGACACCAAAAGCACAAGCAACAAAAGCAAAAATAGATAAATGGGACTATATCAAACTAAAAGGCTTCTACACAGCAAAGGACACAATCAACAAAGTAAAAGACAATCTACAAAATAGGAGAAATACTTGCAAATCATGTATTTGGTAAGGGATTATACAGAATATACAAAGAGCTCCTACAGCTCAACAACAAAAAATCAAATAACACAATTAAAAAATGTGCAAAGGACATGAATAGACATTTCTCCTAAGATATAAACAGCCAATAAGCATATGAAACATCGCTGATCAGAGAAATGTGTATCAAAATTACAATGAGCCATCACCTCACATCCATTAAAATGGCTACTATCAAACAAACATAAAATAACAATTGTTGGTGAAGATGTGGAAAAGTTGGAACTGTTGTGCACTGTTGGTGGGATTGTAAAATGGTCCAACTGCTATGGAAAACGTATGATGGTTCCTTAAAAAACAAAACAAAACAAAAACTACCATATTTCTTTTCCCCCAGCAAGCAAACATTTAAATTACATATTGAAATACAGTGTATCTCAGAAAAAACACTGATCCATATGATCCAGCAATCCCACTTCTAGGTATATAACCAAAAGAAATAAAAGCAGGGTCTCAAAGACATATTTGCACATCCATATTCATAACAGCCCTATTCACAATAGCCAAGAGGTAGAAGCAACCCAAATATCTTTTGACAGGTGAATAAATAAGTAAACTGTGGTATATACATACCATGGAATACTGACCTGTCTTTAAAAGGAAGGAAATCCTATCACATGCGACAATACAGATAGATGAACCCTCAGGACATCATGCTAAGTGGAATAAACCAATCATAAAAGGATAAATATTGTATAATTCCATATATATGAGGCATCTAAAATAGTCAAATTCGTAGAATTGGAAAGTAGAATGGTGGTTACCAGGGACTAGAGAGGAGCAAAGAAGAGTTGTTTAAAAGGCTTAACTTCAGTTCTGTAGATGAAAGCTTCTGAAGATGTTTTACAACAACATAAATGTATTTAACACTACCAAACTGCATACTTTAAAATGGTTATGATAGTAAATTTTATGTTTTTACCACAACAAAGTTTGTATGCATTTTTAAAAATGTACTTTATGTACTGCAAACACGATGATTCTTAGTGGATTCCAGTCAAATCACTACTGGTAGTAAACAATGTAGTAGCACATCCTTGTTATTTCTCCTATTGTACTCCTTGCCATAAATGACTGTAAAGAAACCAAAGGAGTGAGGGAAACGAATAACATCAAACTCCTCTGTGCCCTGTATGTTTTGGTCCATGCTAGAAGTTTGTTAGTTACCTCTTTCTGCACTCTCATTACCTAGGTCACTCAGAAGTGGGACAAACAGAGAAGCTGTCAATAGTACGTGTTATTATCCCTTATACACAGATAAGGAAACAAGTCTAGCGTGGTTAGGTTGTTTGCTCAAGGACATAAAGCTACTAAGTGTAAAGTGTCTATGTGAATCCAGGTATTTGGAGCTCCAGTGGCACAATCGATTAGCACGCAATACTTATATGAATCCAGGAATTCAAATGGCAGGCTCCAATGTGTGATTCAGTTTTTCTACTGCAGACATAAAGAAGGTGGATTCATTAAGAGTTGGAATTTTCTAAGTAGGCATGAAAACTGAATAGATGGACAAAGGAGCATAAATAGAAAGGCAGCAAACATAATATGGAAAACAGAATTTCACACTGCATAAGAAGGTATGTACAAGAAGGTACACATAGAAAGAAAGAATTGGCAGTTCCAATAAAGAGAAAGAACAGTGTGTCGAATGCACTTAAGTGCTCTAGTGGGATAGGAGATGGTAGTCTAGAAATGGGGCATTTGAATCGATAATTTCAAAAGCGATGGTACAGATGCAAGTTAGGCCTGGGTTGAAACCACTGCAGTGAGCAAGGTTATGTGGAATGAAAAAGTTCACTGGAGATTAGCTAGTCAAAGTACAAAGGAGTCACACTATGTTCCAAGTGTGATGGAGGAGCTGGGGTAGAGAAGATGGTGTGCCAGGTACCAAGTTCTTCAAAGAAAAAAGGAGAACTAGGTTAGTCAGTGATTACAAAAAGCAGTAGAAATAAAGAAGATAACAGGTGTCTTAAAGACAAGGATCATAAAGAATAGGGAAACGACCAAAAAACTTCAAAGAAAAAAAGGACACTAACCAGACATACTGACCCTGAAGGATATGAGAGTGAGGTTAAAGAGCCACCACCTGAGTACCAAAAGGGATACAGTATCTTAAGACCACCACAAATCGGTGAAGGTAAGGAAGCAAAAAGAACATTCTGGCTAAGTATATAAGTGTGCAGGTTATGGAGCAGACCGAAGGCAGAGGGAAAGAGTTTTGGTGAGAGAAGATGCCTGGACATCAGCTGGGTGAGAGGATACGAGTATTAGAATTCAGGAGATAGGTGGGAAGGCTTGGACTTTAACAAGCAAACTGGAATAGAGAATTGGTAAATTTAATGCTCAAAATATTCTGAAGGAGATTGGACAAATGGGTCTTGCAAGATTCAGCTGTGGCTAGAAGATAGACCTGGCAGCTGTGGTGTGGAAGGCTGGTATGAATTCCACTAGCTCATGGGCAGGTGTTGGCAGCACAAGTGGAACCAGTAGGCAGCAACATACAAATATACAGGCAGATAAGCAGCAACCAAAGGATCTTTGAGGAGGACAGGGGAAAAGGAGCAGTATGCATTAGCAATGGCCCTAAGCCTGTGAGGTGGGTGGAGGGAGAGAACTGCAGTCCACTGTTAAGTATACAAAATAGGAACTGGTCAATATTTCCTCCAAAGTTATTTGACTATAGCATTCTTTTCTCTAGAGGCCCATCATTTTCAAGGAGTTCTCTAAAATGCTGATCTAAGTAATGATGGACCAATAAAGCATTTTTAATCAAACAAAAACATGATTAGATTTTTCCTTAAAAAACATCCAGAGTATGACGGAAAGGGTCTCTTTCCTAGAGTAAGAGAAAGTTGTACAGTCTAAAATACAAAAAGAAACACAACCTAGTTAAAAATCTCGGATGAGCCACTCATTTGGGCAACTTGTCACTTCATCCAACATCTAAAAGTAAGATCTGGGGTCCAGTTCTGGCTCTGACACTTAGAACAACTTAATTAACCTTGCTAAAGATTTAAAATGGGACTAATAGTCCCTGAGTATGTCACAGCACAAAGATTAAAAGATAATGTATATCTATGTACTTAAACACTATAAAGTCCTATATAAATATATATTATTATTAAAATATTACCAGTGTAGATATCCACATTCCTAATTCCCACTGCAAACCACAAATTTTCATGCCCAAGTATGTTCAATATCACATTATACATCAAAAATTTAAATACAACCTTATTGCCCAATGAAGGGATTAAAATAAAAATACTATGCAATTATTAAAATTTTATTTATTGACATATAAAAATATTCCTATGTGACTAAATTTAAAAACAAAATTTGCAAGTTAAAAATTTACCAGAAAATGTTCACTTTACTAGAAAACAATGCATTACACACTTATGTGGTATATGAACTATATCTCAATAAAGCTGTTTAAAAAAATGTGTGAATATAAACACATTACTGTGCCACTCTAGGGTGGGTGCAAGAATGAAAAAAAGTAGAGAAAGAGAAGAAAACATACCAAACTATTAACACTAGTTATCTCTGGAGAGTAGGATTTCAGGGTCAAAAAGTCCTTTTGCTTTTTACAATTGAGCAAGTTATTTTTGTAATTAAAAGAAGAGGAAGTTCTTTTCTTCACAAGAATGCTGTCAGAATAAGTAAATACTTCTTGGAGGGGGAGAAAAGTCTAAAATTAAATTCAGGATATTACCTTTATAGCATTTCTGAATACAGTTTTGAGACAGGTTTATAAAAGCATAAATATTTTTTGGTCCCTTATTCTGCTCTATGCCAGCATGATTTCAACATGATTGACTGTCCATATACATATACCACTTTACACATGGAACATGTTCTACCATTCTATGTGCTACTGTTCACGAAAGACTGTAACTGGGTCCATCCATTACTGTTCTTTCCAATCAAAGACAGATACCATAGATGTGGATCCACATGCCCAGGACAAACTGGCAGCAAATGTAAAACTGAAGCCAAGAAATTAACCCAATAAAATTAAAATGAACTTAGGTCATTATTCTTTCCCTCCTGCGATTATAATCATTAACTAAAATTCTGTCAGTTAAATACTTGAACAGCTTAAGACAGGATGAGTAGGCAGCACCGCAATGTATAAAAAGATTCATGGGCTTTGGAGGCAGCCAACTTAGGACTGAATTCCGACTCTGCCACTTTCTAGCAAAGGGACTTGGGGCAAGTTATTTAACATCTCTGAACTTCAAACTCTTCATCTGTAAAATGTGAAAAACACCTAATCTCTAAATGTTGGAGACAATGTCTATAATAGGCAAGAGAAGTTGTTGTGGTAGTCCTCATTACTAATTAAAGGCATCTTCCACAAAATTTGCATGCCATAGTTGAGAGGAATGTATGTTAGAGGGACTTGGCAAGGACCAGGGAGAGGGAAGAACCAAGAGAGGAGGAACAAACTAAAAGAAAAAGTGAAGAACTAAAAGAAACAAAATATAAAAGGTACAATCAGAACTTAAAAATAAGGTTACACTCTCAAGAGAACAATAGGAGGGGAAATCAACTCATAATACAGTATATTAACCATTTGAAACCATCTACAAAGCTACAGAGGAAGAAATTTTGGAACATAAGCTTTAGTCAAGATTAAAAAATGGCAAGTTAGGAAAACTAGATGACTTTTTAAAAATAGAATTTTGGAACCTAACTAACTAATATATCAGAATAGAGAAAGCATCAACAGATCAGTGTTCTCATTGAGTCCTGACAAAGAATTTGCCAAAGAGTAAAAAATGTGTCAAGGACTCTAGATGCAAAAAAATTAATGAACAAAAAATAACAGCAACAAAATGATAATTATGTGAGGTAAAGGATATGTTAAATGACCTTATTGTAGTAAACATTTCACAATATATACCTGTATCCAATCGCCATATTGTGTACTTTAAACTTACAATCATATGTCAATTATACCTCAACAAAGATGGGGAGAGGGTGATAGTAATGAAAAACTGGCATAAGCAAGGAAAAAAAGAAATGTCTTGTTAAGACTATAGTCAGACCTCATGGAAACTCCATATAGATAGGCAGCTGGGACTCAGAAAGAGGTGTGAACCCAGAAACGAATGTCATAAGGACCCTAGGGAGCTTGACTGGGTTCCTCCTCTCCAGTCTTTTTTTCTGGACTTTAATCCCCATCCCATTTCTCTTCATTCTTCCTCCACAATCTGTCACAGTATAAAAACCTAATTTCTAAGACAATAACACACTCATTTTTCTTTAATGATTTTCCTTAATCTTCTTAAATGTTTGGCTGACACCTCTATTAACATATTGTATCCAACTGTTTCCAAGTTTAGGGACCCATTATATTGACTTTCTAATCCCCGTGATGTGGCCTACAGCTTAAAAGAGAGGACTTCTATATTTACCTATTAAATGAATAACTGCAATGCTATCTAAATATATTAGGTATATTCCTAATACATTATATTTCATCTACAGAGGAAATTTAGGGCACATGCAAATTAATCAGCCACATTTCTTAAAACTAAAAATCAAAATGCCATTCCACATTCTTACCTATACTTGATTTTACATTAGGCATTGACTCATCTATACATGGCTTTTTTTTGGTCTTGTTTTTAAGTTACTCTATCACGGGCATCTTTGTAAGCTGCATTATATCATTTTGAAATAAGGTGGGAGCATAAATAAAATATAAAATAAAATATACTGCCTTGAAAAAACAAAAAGGAGAAAAAAAGGAACATGCTTCACATTCATATAACAAAATTTTATGTTGACAGGAGACCAAATGTAAATAATCCATCATTTTAATGTTTCTCAAACACAATCCAGAAGCACTCTACCATAAAGGCTTAAGAAGTGGGGGTTCAAGTTACTCACATGTTAATCCTACAAGGTTAGTACAAGATAGTCACCAGACTTATAAAATAGTACCACAGTCAAGTACATCTAAATGATTAAAGCACTGAGTGAGGCTATAATCCCAATCCTCAATCAACCCACAGCATATGTTCCTGATTACCACATATGATGGTGATCTTTGTTTTGTGTATCTTCTAGTTCCATTAAAACTGGGCCCCTCTTTTTTCCTCCCCTTTTAGAAAAACTCAGATAAATTACAGTTTTCTAGCAAGCCTTCATTCCTTATTTCCTTATTTAAGGACCACATTAGTGGTCATACTTCCAAGAAAGCCAAGTGTATTTACTGTGTTGATGAAGACTAGTAAGAGATGAATACAAGAAATGTTCCTATTAGTACAATGAATAACATTATTCGTGTTTAAAGTTCTTTATCTTCTCAATTAAAAAATCCCTGACACTCATTTTCCTGCTTCTTTTGGCTATTGCATACAAACTACATTTTACTATCAATTTAAAAGAGAAAGCAGGTAGAGTGGCACATGTCTGTAGCCCCAGCTAATTCAGAGCCTGAGGCAGGAGGCTTGTTTGAGCCCAGGAGTTCTGGGCTGTAGTGTGTTATGCAGATCATGTTATCTGCACTGAGTTCATCATCAATATGATGACCTCCTAGAAACAGGGGAATCACCAGGTTGCCTGAAGGGTGAACTGGTCCAGGCTGGAAACAGAGAGAGTCAAAACAGAAATACATTAGAATCTGGCTAACACAACTTCTTACCATACCAATTTGGACAGACTTATAGCTAAAAAGAATACTAGAGCTCTTTCAACCCACCCCCTTTAACTACTCCAGCAAGCAACAAACGTGATCCAACTGAAGAGGATGCGGTAAGAGCCTCAGCTAAAACTCATATAAATCTGCCTTATATGTATGTCTTGACAGATGACATAATCCTTGAGGACAGGGGACATATCTTGGCCATTTTTGCACACCTGTCTTGATGGCAAGACTTAAAAAACCTAGTAAATGGTCACTGAACTGAGCTAGATAAATGGATTCTGCTTTGATTATTCTTATAAAAGAACACCACTTTTCTCTTTCCTTTCTGTATTTCCCCTCTTCCATTCTTCTCAGCTTAGATGCCTTTTTACTTCCCAGGAGAGAGCAGGTTCTATCACCTCAAGGAGAAAAGTTAAGAATAAAACTGTCACTCACGGGAGGACATCAGGATGGCTACTGATGAGTCTGCTCATTGACACACACAGCCGTTCATGCAGATCGTGGTTTATTTGGCCTCCCGCTTTAATGGCTTCAGCATTCCTTTCCAGCAAATCCAACAAGATAGGACGCAGCTGGCGACCAACCAGCATGGTATAATCCTTATCCAGAAGTAACTGTGCTAAGGTACTCAGGATACACTGGCGATCTTGAGGTGTCCACACCTGAGAGAAAGCCAAACAAAAGATCCATGTAAGTAATATTCGTTTGCACTGCTACAGTAGAGCAAAGAGCTCTGTCTTGGAATCAAAATATCCAATTTCCAAACTTCGTAAGTGAGTTTATCTTATGAAACACAGTGTTTTATTTTTAAAAAAAAAGTTTTTTTGCAATAGAGGATTAGAGTTAACTTAATGTAAAGGCTGTTACGAATAAGTGTCAGTCACTGGGGTTTGAGGTAAAGATTGATACCTCGATTCCATGTAAAATGTTACATAGCTTCTCTGAAAAATAAAGTTTCGGGGTCTCAACATTCTCCAGAGAACCCAGTGTTTCCCCCAGCTCTTTTGCTCTTGAAGGAAAATATAAGAATTAAATTAAAAATAAAGCAAAATAAAAAACTGCAGTAAGTATGCAAAACTACCAACTCTCTTGAGAAAAGGAGATAAATCTATTCTTGGAAATGAGTGAAGATATCCCTATAAAGGGTTCAACTTCAAATAAACTAAAGAGATGCAAAGTAGACAACTAAACTTTGATATGAAAGATGAAATAGATCACAAAATTCTAGTGCCTAGGCTTAGACTGTCCACTGGGCTTAGACTGTCCACAAGCATAACAGGAAAAACTGAAGTGTAAAAGGTCTCATACTGCTAGTGTTATATACAGATCTGTATAATCCCTGCTTCCGGACAATATGACAGCAGGTTTAAATTCCCTAAGGAGCATACCCCCTGACCCAGCACATCCAATGCTACAAATTTAGCCTAAGGAGTTTCACACTAAATAGTTAGCTATAACAGTGCAGCTTGAACATAATCTAAATACCATATGCGAAAATATAACATTTTTTTCCCAAAGTAATCACTCTTAAAAGAAGAGACCACCTTACACCAGAGCTCTTACAGTTTCCCAAAGTAGAGGGCATTCTCTCATAAAAACACCTAATTCTGAATAAAGCACTGATAGGGGAAAGATATTATCTTGAAGCAATTTCTATCAATATTAGTTCTGCTGTTTATAGGGCACTACCCAAAGGATTTCACAAAAATGGAGGCAAAAAAATTTAACAGATTTGGTTGGTCATGATAAACAGAGGCATCAATTCTCAACTGCTGAATGTGCCTATAATTAAGCACTCTACAGGCATCTTTTTAAAATATAAAAAATAGAAGTAATTCAGTAAGTGGTTACATTGTGAAGGAAAAAAACACATCATCCACAAAATAAATGTCCTAGACATGTTATACAAATGGGCACTTGTAGGCTAGTGAAAAACTCCAAAAACAACATTTTTAATGGACTTTTTCTTCAAAAGGTAATCTAGAAAACTGTTTTTAGAGAAAATAATTAACTTTTTAAAAGTCAACTTTATTGAGATATAACTTATATACAATTAAATATGCCCATTTATATTTGGATGAGTTTTGACATGTGTACACACCATGTAACCACTACCCGCTACTCCGATTAAAGTATTAAACCCAAAGTTTCCTAATGTTCCTTTGCAATCAACCTCTCACCCTAGGCAACCAACGATTTGATTTGTTAGCCAGAGTAGATTTGCCTATTCTAGAACTTTATATAAATTAAATATTACACTATGTACTCTTTTCTGTCTAGCTGCTTCTGCTCAGTACAATGCTTTTGACAATCATTCATATAGTTGTATGCTTCAATTACTTATTCCATTTCATTACTGACTAGTTTTTCACTGAATGAATACACCAACTTGTTTGTTCATTTACACAATGATGGATATTTTCACTGCTTCCAGCAATCATCAATAAACTTACTACTATAAACATTTATGTACAAGTGTTTTATGAACATGCATTCATTACTCTTTTCTTCATTACCTAAGTGTAAAATGCTGGGTCCTAGGGTAACTGTATGCTTCAATTGATAATAAATTTTAATTTAAACATTTTTTTTAAAACTGTTCAGTGTTTTTTAAGGAAAAAAAAAACCTCTTTAATGCAATTCCCATCAAAATCCCATAAGCGTTTTTTTAAAGAAATATAACAAATCATCAGATTTGTATGGCAGTACAAAAAAATCTCAAATAGTCAAAGCAATCCTTGGGGTGGGGGAACAAGGCTGGAGGTATCACTATTTGACTTCAAATTACAGCATGGTACTGGCAGAAACAGACACAGACCAAAGGAACGAAACTGAGAGTCCAGAAATAAGCCCCCATATATATGGGCAAATAATTTTCGACAAAGGAGCTAAAAACATACAATGGAGGAAAATGTCTCTTTAATAAATGGTGCTGGGAAAATTGGAAAGCCACATGCAAAAGAATAAAACTAAACTGCTATCTGTCACTATACACCAAAATTAACTCAAAATGAATTAAAGACCTGAGTACAAGACCTGAAACAAAAAATTACATAGAAAACATAGGTAAAAAACTCATGAACTTTGGATTTAGAGAGAATTTCAGAATTTGACCTCAAAGCCAAGAAAAGTAAAAGCAAAAATAAATTAGGACTATATCAAACTAAAAAGCTTCTGAACACCAAAAGAAACCAACAAGACAAAGGGGCAACCATCTGAATGGGAGAAGATATTTACAAATGATGCCTCCAATAAGGACCTAATATCCAAAATATACAAAGAACTCATACAACTCAATAAAAAAAAAAAAATCAAATTAAAAAATGAGCAGAGGACCTAAATGGACACTTCCCCCTAGAAGACATACAAATGGCCAACAGACATATAAAAAGATGATCAACTTCCTATTAGGGAAATACAAATTAAAACAACAATGAGATACCTCCTCATACCTGTTAGAATGGTTGTCATCAACAGGACAAGTAATAACAAGTGTTGGAGAGGTGGTGGGGAAAAAAGAACCCTCATATGCTGCTGGTGGGAATGTAAAATGGTACATCCACTATTAAAAACAGTACGGAGGTTCCTCAAAAAACTAAGAATAGAATTACCATATGACACAGCAATCCCTCTTCTGGATATTTGCCCAAAAAACTTGAAAACATTTATCCGTAAAGATACGGGTACCTCAATGTTCACAGCAGCATTATTCAAGTAGCCAAGACATGGAAATAACCGAAGTGTCTTTGATAGATAATTGGATAAAGAAGATGTGGGTGTGTGTATGTGCGTATGTATATATTTTTCTCAGCCATAAGATAAAATACTGCCATTTGAGACATGGATGGATCTTAAGATTATCATGCTAAGCAAAATAAGAGAAAAAGTTGAGAATCATATGATTTCACTCATATGTGGAATATAAAACTGAAAGCAAAAAAATGAAAAAAAGAGACTCATGGATACAGACAGTGGATTAGTGGTTACCACTAAGGAAGGGAGAGGGGAGGTAGGAATAAAAAGGGGTCAAATATATGGTGACAGAAGGAAATCTAACTATAAGTGAACACACAAATGCAATATATATATGACATATTATTGAACTGTACATTTGAAATCTATGTGATTTTATTAGTCAGTCACCCCAATTATTTTAATAAAAATAAAATAAAAACTGTTTTCTACAGTAGTTCTACCAGTTTACACCCCACTAGCAATGTCTGAAAGCTGTAGTTGCTACATATCTTCAAAACAAATTATTGTCAGTTGTAATTTTACCCATTCTAGTAGAGGTAGAATGGTATTTGCTTTTATTTGTATTTCTCTGATGACCAAAGATGTCGGGAATTTTTTCAAGTGTTTAATGGCCATTCATTTATCTTTTGTGATGTGTTTTTTCAAGTCTTTTACACACGTTTAAATTGGACTGTTCAGATACTAACTATGATGCTAGCTAGGTTTCTGTAGGTGCTCTGTATCAGCCTGAGGAAGTTTTGCTCTATTTCTAGCTTGCTTTTGTTCTATTTCTACCTTTTTTGTCTATTTCTTCAGTGGACTTTGTATTTTGTATTATTCAAATGTTCCTTTCTTCTAAATTGTCTAATTTATTGGCATAAAATTGTTCATATTAGTACTTATCTTTTTATTCTTTTTAGAATCTATAATGGTGGCCTTCTTTCATTCCTACCACTTTGAATTTTTCCCTTTTATTCTTGATCAGTCTTTTCAAAGAATCAACTTCTGGTTTCACTAGATTGCTCCATTTTCTATTTCATTAATTTGTCTATTTTCTATTTCATTGATTTCCACTCTTTATCTTCACCCTTTGAAGTTTAATTTACTCTTCTTTTTCTAATTTCTTAAACAGAAGCTTAAAAATTAGCACCATTTCCTAATATAAGAATTTAATGCTATAAATTTCCTTCTAAATGCTATTTTAGCTGCATCTCACAAATTGCTTAAATTATCATTCAGTTCAAAATATTCTCTGATTCTCCCAGTGATTTTTTTCTTTAACCATCAGTTTTTTAATTCTGTTATTTAATTTCTAACATTTAGGGATTTTTCAAATATCTTTTGGGCTTTTTTCCCAAGTTAATTCCACTGGGATCATTAAGTATAACTTGCATAATTTCGATTCTCCTAAATTTGCTGAGACTTGTTTAACGACCCAGCAGCATGTTTAACGATCTACCTTGGTGAATGCTCCATATGTTCAGAACATGTATTCTGCAGTTACTGGGCACAACAGTACTCCATAAATGTTAATTAGGTCAGATTTGTTGATAGTGGTGTTCAAATCCTCTATATCCTTACTGATTTTTTTATATTTGTTTATCAGTTACTGAAGACAGTGTGTTAAAGTCTCCAATTATAGATATAAATTTGCCAATTTTTCCTTTTCTGACAATTTTTGATTTATGTATTTTGATAGTTATTAGAGTTATACACATATTCAGAATTTTCCTTAATTTTGTACTACTGACATTTGCTGTTGGGGCTATTCTATGTATTAAGATATTTAGCATCCCTTGCCTCTGTGCACTAGAGAAAGCAGCACTCCCACCACTTGTGACAACTAAAAATGTCTTCAAAATTGCCCCTAGTTGAGAACTGGGGTGGATTTAAAAAACTACACGATGACAACAACACTTCAAACAAAATGGAAATAAGGTAGATGGAAAAAAATTAAAAACTAAAACAGCACATCGTATACCATATTAAAAAGCTTGGATTTTGATTTTGATTCAGGAGATAACAGGGAACTTTAATGCAAAATGGTGAGAGATTCAGATTTATTTTATTAATGATAAGTATACTAAATAACCAGAGTAGGGAATCTATAAAGGAAAAAAGTAAGTTAGTGGTTGCCTAGGGGAGGAGGGAGAGCACAATAATGCCGGATGATAGCTAAAAGGTGTTGGGGCTTCCTTTTCAACTAACAAAAATGTTCTAAGTGGACTATAGTGACAACTGCACATACCTGTGAACACAGCAAAAACCATGTAATTATACATGTAAATGGATGAATTATACCACAATAAGGCTGTTTTTAAAAAGTATTATTATAGCTCACATGTACTGATTAGTTACTATGTGCCAGGCACATTTTAAGCTTCTCACATGCATTATATCTAGATCTCACAACAATTTTACTTATAGCAATAACAACAGCAACCACTTTTATAGATAGCACTTACTATACTACAGGCATCTGATCCTCACAGCAATCTATAAAGTAGGTAATATTATCCCCATTTTACAGATAAGAAAACTGAAAAATAAAAAAGGAATTAAGGTCCCAAAGCTAGCAGCAGAAGCAGGAATCGATGTCACAGAATCTGGTTCCAGAGTCCCTGCTTTTAACTATTCCCTGTAACTATATAGCAGCTACCATGTGCAATAATCAAGAAATTGAGACCTAGGAGAGTTAAATAACTTGTCCCCAAAGGCCCCAAAAGCAATTAAGTAAAAGAGAATAGACTTTTGACAATACTTCAGTTCCAGAAAATAAGGATGTGTAATATTATGATTTATATTTGGTCTTTGACCCCATCTCAGGCACAAAGGTCCTAAAACCCTTGGAATTTCCTGTGATGGAATCAATAAATGAGTGTCTTGTTATGTTAATGAGGTGAATTAGACTGAGTTAAATTACCAACAGCCTAAGATTTACTCAACCATGCCTATGTAACAAAGCCTCCATAAAATCCTAAAATGTCATGGTTCAGAGAACTTCTAGGTTGGTGGGCACCTGGAGAGGTGAAGAGGCACAAAGAGCATGGAAGCTCCAAACCCCTTCCCACATACCTTGCCCTGTGCATCTCCTCCATCTGGCATTTCCTGAATTATATATATATATATATTTTATAATAAACCAGTGATTTAGTAAATAAATTGTTTCTCTGAGTTCTGTGAGCTGCTCTGGCAAATTAATCAAACCCAGGAAGGGGGCAGTTGAGACCTCCAACCCACAGGCAATCAGAAGCACAGGTGACAACCAGGTCTTGCGATCAGCATCTAAAGTTGGGGTGAAAGGGCAATCTTGCAGGACTGAGACCTTAACCTGAAGGATCTGATGCCAGAAAGGGTCAGAAGTAAGTTAAATTGTAGGACATACAGCTGATGTCCGAGCACTGCTTGGTGTGTTGGAAAAACCACACACTGGAATTAGAGTCAGAATTGTGGGTTAGTGGTGGTGGAAATGAAAAGGAAAATAAACTCAATACTGAGAAAGTAAAATCAGGAAGACTTGGCAATATGTGAAGGAAAAAGAGTAAAAAGAGGGAGGACCCTGAACCAGGTCACACAGCAGGAGGTGAGCGGCAGGCAAGCGAGTGAAGCTTCCTTGGTATTTGCAGCTGCTCCCCAGCGCTACACCGCCTCATCTCCACCTCAAATCATAAGGCATTATACTCTCATAGGAGCACCAGTCTCTGGTGCCAAAAAACCTGGAAACCACTATTAATACATAATTGGATAGAAAAAGGTGGGGTCACCAGATGAGATAAAGAACATAGAAGTAAGCACAATTCTAAAAAATTCTTAATTCAGATTCCAAACTCAAATGAGAATCAATGTTTCAAAAATCTTTACTTTCCAATAAAAATCAGTTTCCAAAAACTGGAGAAAAACAAAATAGCAATGCAACCTTCTCTGAAAGCTTGAAATTATTACTGAAAATAGGAAGGAACTGAAAGACATCGCTGAAATAGGATAGAATTCAATAATCTAAGACAAAGAAAATGAAGAAGCAAAGAGGTCCCAATAGCCTTAACTCGACAGAACTTTCTAGTAGCTTAACGAGTCCAGTAGCATTACTATACGTCTCAGAATCTACATGAGTGATCCTAACATTACAGTATGTCAGATTCTCTAAAACCTTATCTAATAAAGGCTACAAACCATTTCCCCACCCTACTTTCCAATACATAAACACCAATTTTGCATCCATTTACAATGGTGTAGAATCATAAACCCCTTGTTGCTAGTCCATGATCCCTTGATTCAGAACCTCTGCTCTAAATTCTAAAGCTCATTTACTGAAAAATAACTCTAGCAACAATACATAATTCAGAAGCCTATCACAAGCTCAGATGATTTTCTTTCCTTACTCCAGCCCACTAAAATTAGTTTTCTTTATAGACCTCCCTATTTGTGTAGTGATTCTCTTCACTGAGGGCTTAAAAGCCAGAAACTCCAAGGATATTTTCCATTTCTCCTTCCTCTTTGCTTCACACCTCCAATTTTTTGTCACCAAGAGATAAGGCTTTCATGTTAGTTCCCTGTAGCTCCAGACCCAAAATATCACCTGTTACTTCTTAAGCAATGTTAGACAATGCATTTGTGACTGAATAAGTTCTAGACTCTTATTCTAATTATTATTGGAGAATGAAAAAATAAAATCTATTCTGATGCAGCTCACAGATACTGGGGGTGGGGAAGCATAAAATATGAAATTAAAATGCAAAGTGAAAAAAACGTGTGATAACAGTCCTTAACTCAGATGGGGGGTGGGAGAAGGCAACGAGAAAAGGCTCTTAAAAGGCCAAAGACTCATTTCCTAGAAACCGCTAATTCACCTCATAATTCCTATGGTTAGTACCATGCAGTTAGTACTGTCTTGAGTTTTTCCGTTGTTTTGTTTATGAACTATCTCCAAAAATGTTAAATTCCCTGGGGGCAGAGACCATAACGGATTTGTCACCTCACAGAACCACACTGTGCCTTAGGCACAGCAGGAAAGCAATCAATACTTGTTAATATGTCGAGAAGGGACGGGGCAAAAAGAAAAACATTCACCCAAACGAACAGGAGTGGCTAGACGCGGGACACTTAAGTAAAACACATGGCAAATGGGTTGACAAGCCACCTCAATTACAGAAAAACAAACATTTCTGAAAGCCACGTCTACCAGACGGGGCCAGGGCTCTGCATGAGAGTAAGTCAGTGGAGAAGGGAAGGTTCCCCAAAATAAAAAACAAAAGGCTCTTTTCAACCTCTTCAAACACGCGTGGACGTCTCTGCCAAGGACCAGCCCTGAGGAGGAGGCCAGAGTGACAAGACACCGCTTCTCTCTCCCCTTAAAGCAGCGCATACTGCGCAGGGCCGCGAGACACTAGCGAAGAGGGCGGCCAGGTCCGCGGAGCATTTTCCCTCGCGCTCCGGCTCTTACCTGCTTCGCCAAGAACCTTCCCAGCTCGCTGTGGCTCTTCTCGCTTTTGGCAGCGATTAACTGCAACGGCGTGGCCGCTACCTCCAGCAAAAGGTGCTCCATGACCGCTGATCCTCTGCCCCCGGCGGCCACCAAAGCTCCCTGCTTCACGCTCTGAGCCCCGTAGCAGCCGAGGTTCGGGAGTCGGAGCTGCCACCAACTACGCCCTCTCCCCCTAAGAAGAGTGGCGGGCACACATCCGCAAGTACCCGGAGAACTGCAGCACACGTGGGGGAGCACGCGGAGATCTGCGTCATTAGTCCGCGACTCCAAGGCTACGGCCCCGCCCTTTCGGCAGCGCAAGCGCCGAGTCGTTTTTGCGCCAGTTGGTGCAAGCGAATGGAAGCAAAAGTTGAATATGGGAGTCGGGTCCAGTTCCCGCAGTGATGGGAGGCCCGGAGACGACTGGCGACTAGATGAGACAGGTTCTACGAAGTGAGAAGCGAGGCAGCCCTTAGAGGTGTCTATTTTTCAGCCTACTGTGCCTCCCTCGGCCTCAATACGCAAAAAAAGTCAGATATGAAAGAAGCGGATTCGTCCATCCTGGACCCAGCAATTCTAGACATTGAGCCTATGTAAATTTGTACACAAGTGTATGACTAGCATGACCCTTGCATCGTTTCTTTTTTTTGTTTTTTTTTTTTTTATTTTTTAGGCGAGGCAGTCCCTGGTTGACCTCACAGATTGCAAGGACCCTGTCATTTTACAATCTCTTACTTATTTTTTCCGCCTGCAGCACCTGGTCCTAGGTGGTCTCCCATCCAAGTATTAACCAGGCCTGACCCTGCTTAGCTTTGGAGATTCATTTCTTAACGTAAATACTAGAAGTAGGTGTTCAGTTGGGGAATATTCTGAAGTTAAAAAAGAGTGGAGTAGAAGACTACGTAAAATTAAAAGTGTGCTTATGTGGAGCCCCAAAATAAGCTAAAATAATGATAAAGTTAGGCTAATGGTTGCCTTTGGGAGAACTGACTGCCAAGGGGCCTGAGGAAACCTAGGATGATGGAGTAGTGTTTTGTTTTGTTTTGTTTTGTTTTGAGTAGTGGTTACTCTGAGTAATGGTTACTCTGGTGGATAAAAATAAGCCCATGAGATTTGTGCACTTTGTGTAAATTATATCTCTAAAATGTGTTCTTAAAGAGGGTAGATATTTTTGTACTGACATGGGCAGATCAACAACAATTATTAAGGGTACTATGATCCAACCTTTTAAAAATGTATTTGAATTTCTTCTAGGGTTTGAATGTTTGCTTCGGAGGGAACCCAAACTGAAGTGCAGAACTTCCAGAACAAGTGAACTGTGAATGTGCAGCAGAAAACATTGCTAAATAAGTAATATTTGAAAAAATTCCAAGAAGATTGAGAGGGTTCCCTTAGGACATAGAACAATAGATGAAATGATCCACACATGGGGATTTATTCATTTCTTTCCTGGGTATCTCCTATGTATATATGAAGTATGCATGTTAATAAACTTGCTTTTCTCTTGTTAATCTTTTATTAAGATTAACAATAACAATTTTCCCTATACCCTCCTAAGTTGTTGGATCTCAGCCAAGAACTTAGAAGGGTAGAAGAAAATTATTTTTCCTCCCTACACACCCTTTCTCAGGAATCTTTTGAAAGAGGTGCTCCTCTATATGGGTGTGTAAAACCAAGAGAGAAGAAGACATGGGACCTAGAAAATGAGAGATTTAATACAGAAAGAAAAATGTTAATGGGAAAAGCACACTAGTTGTGTGAGCTAAGTTAAGTGACTTAATCTTCTTAGGCCTTGGGTTTTCTCTGGAAGTTCTGATTCTGTGTCTGTCTCCCACAGTTAAAAAAAAACTCCTAGAACACAGGAAGTCCCTTACTCATACTTGTATCTCACACAGCACTAACATACTAGGTCTCATACATGATAGACATTTAATAAATGTTCAATCCTTCCAGGTATTTAGATGACTGAGAAAACTAGAAGCAATTTACTCAAACCACTTGGGCAAATTATAGAAGAAGTACATATTTTTTAGAAACTGATGTACCATCTGATGTCTCTAACTGCTTATAAACTGTAGATCAAATACAAATTAGAGGGTAGTTCTCCTTGTTAATAAGGAAAGAAACTCCTTTCCCCCTTTTCAGTATTTCTGCCTTTCCGGTATTTCTTTCTCTCATTTTTCAAATGTACATAAATCTTTTTAAATAAGTCTCTTGCCAATTTCATAACTCGGGAATTTTTCCTCCAGGACCTGGGAGCCACCTCTTTGGAAAGAAATCGTCATCAAAGAAGATAATGCCCAACTGTCCAATTTCTGCAGAGGAGATGGGCCTAACTTGTCACCTAACTCCAAATTGCAAAATTTACTTAATGTAATGGTTATATCCACTTGGCTATTGTTAAATTAATTAAACAAAGAGCCATTAGACTGAGATGACTCTTAATACCTTGGTGGCCTTTCTAAGCAAACCAAAACTTACGCCTATAAATGCTTGAAGGTTAAGAAATCAAAACATTAAGGACAATCACTAACACTCAACTATGCTTTAAGCTATAGCCAATCAAATAATTTCCTTTCTTTGCTTCCACACTTTCTTTATATAAGTCTTACCCCTGTCTCCTGTTCTTGGAATGTCCCTACCACTTCTGGTCTAGTGCTGCCCAATTGGAATCAATTTTTGCTCAAACAAACTCTTAAAAGTTTTAATATGCCTCAGTCTATTTTTAACACCATAAAAAAGGGTGAGCTGTCTGCAGTCTCTTAAGGGGATTGTGATATGCATCACATTCTGCTTTAATGCTTATTCAATAATGGTTTTCTATTTTTGTGGAGAGATTTTCTGGGTTGGGAGGGGATTTTGTTTTTAATTTCTCCTAATAACTTATAATTTCTCCTTATAATTTCATATATAAAATGAGCAGTAAAAAGAAAATTAGAAGAAACCAAACTATTACCATTATTTTGAGTAATAAACTCCTAACTAAATTACCAGTTCCTTCCTTAAACATTAATTGCCTCTTATTTGTAGTTAGACTATTTAGTACATACTATGACCTTTTTGTTTTTCATAGTGAATAGTAAATGCCCATAAGAGGCCAAAAAAATTCTTCTTTCTCAAGATTTCCTAGTTCCACAACTGCTCCTAACTTTAACAATGCCGTTTTATTCAATCAACAAGTGTACATTTAATACTTTGTCAGACATACTGCTAGGTCCTGGGAATGTGAAGATGATGGACAGAGGCCTTGTCCTTAAAGGATTCTCAGTCTCATGAAGACAGATTCCTAAGGATATCATCACAAAGGGCTGCAATAGGGAGTTTGTATGAGAATACAAAAAGGGAAACTGCCCACTCAGCCTAGGAGATAGGAAAAACTTCTGGAGAAGGTAAGATGTAAGCTGAGGCTCAAAAATGATATAATATTTTATTAACAGTTTAGAGAAAATTCAAGAGTTACATACTAGATGCTATTTCTCCAGGGGAAGAAGAAAAATATGCTAAACCCTTCATGGAGACCTTGTTGCTAACTTTCCTCCCCTATCTCTCAATTACTCTCCTCTATGCTCTGCTGGGAAAGAGGATCCTCTATCAGGTAAATCTTTGTCTCTCAACAAAACTCCATTTCCTTCCCAGAGAAATTGACTTTGCCTATCATCTGTTCTTTTTCCAAAATATCTGGGAGAATTTCCAAGACATATTAGCAGCCATGCCTTTCTCAAAGTTCAACTTCTTTAACCAATGCCCTCCTTTCTTATTATTAAAAACAAGATAACAAACCCCAAGTGGAGCCACTTTGGTAATCCCCAAGTCACCAAACCAAGACTTAATTACAGTTTGGCTCTCCCAGAAATGGAATCTTAAATCAGTCAATCACAAATTGCCTGATCAGTACTAGTTAGGTAATCTTCCTGAGAGACCTGCCATCCCCTAAAAGAAAGTAACCTTGCAATAATCAATTTGATTTTTTGCCTAGTATAACTTCTTGTTCCTGCTCCCTTCTGCCTATAAATCTTTATTTCTTATACCTCCTCAGAGCTCCATTTTATCTGCTCTATTGGATTCTGCTCGATTCAAATTGATTTTTACTCAAAGTCTTAAAATTTTTAATATGCTTCACTTTATCTTTTAATATTATCAATGTGGCCATTGATTAGTTTTGCCTGGTCTTGAGTTTCACATAAATTAAATCAGATAGTATGTATTATCTTGTGTCTGGCTGATAACAAAAAAAGTGTGGGTTTCAGTTACCCCATATCTTTTCTAACACTTATTATTTTCAGACTTTTAATTTTAGTCACTCTGATAGATTTGCAGAGGTATCTCATGGTTTGAATTTGCATTTCTCTGATGAACAAGAATGTTATTTTCAAATATGTAATATTCATAGGGGTTTTTTTGTGAAGTTTTTTTGCTCCATTTAAAAAATGAGTTGTCTTTTTCTTGTGTGAGTGTGGCTTGTAGACAAAAAGTATACAGCAATACATCTGAAATTTACAGGATGTGAATAACAGTTGATGCATATTCCCTTGGTTTGCTAATTTACTCAAAAATTCTCAGGAGAGAATTGCATATTTTCATGACTCTGGAGGATAAGATTTAAAAATCTAATTAATGGTTTTATTGTAAACAATTAAATATTATAGACTGGTTGGTTTTGTTTTTGTTTTTGAATATTCTGAATATAATCTTTTGTCAGATAGATGAATTATAAATCTCTTCCCCTAGTTGGAAACTAGGGACTTTTCCCTCAGAAAAACTGATCTATTCATAATTTTTTTGCAAAAAACTTCAGGGGGTTCCATTTCCAGGCTCATCTACAAGCACTTGCCCTTGGGCTTGTCTCCAGCGTATTTTTAAGATTCTTTACTTTCTGGTACAACAGGTATTTAAGATAATCTTTTTTACTCTCCTGTTTCCATCCTGGATCTTCTATATCTCTATGCAGTTTCTTTTAATAAGGAATAATATTTAGAGACCAAAGATTTGGATACTACAAGTGTTCATTATTATTGTGATATCGCAGCTTCTAGACCCTTTCACAGAACAGAGCTAGGAAATGTGAATGTGTATATTGTGTGTACACATTTACAGACATGTGTTCAAATCATAAGTTCATACTGATACCTCTAATCTAATTGAAAACCACAGGATTCCTCCATTCCATATTTGAATCATCCTTTTCCCATAGTGAGAACGCTGACTGCCACAACAATCAATATATTTATTTCTCAATTTTACAATATATACAATATAATTTTGGAGTTGCTATATTCATTCCATTATGAACAAGTTTATGAACTAGAGATTGAGATTTGTTTGCAAGTTAAAAAAAAATTTGTTTTTGTTTTAGACTGAAAATACATAGTCAAAGTACTATTTTCCAAAGTTCCTTGGATTAGTGCTTTTTTTCTATTTTAGGTGAATATGTTATTTTGAAATGCAGATAAATTAATTGGTTTTTGTATGTATTCATAGACTTTAATTTTAAATTGAAAAGTAAGAGAAGTAGACTAGTTAAAAGTATTAGAATATTCGAGAGAACTTGAGATTTACTACATGTTTAGGTACTTAGGAATACTTGTCAGGGTTTTTACATTTGTTCTACCAATATTTAAAGTACTTTAAAACAGATCAAAATTATTTAATTTATAAATGGAGTTTAAAATATTGAAGAGAATTTAATTAAATTTAGTCTATAAATGGAAGTGATTATTAATTAAAGTTCCTCTAACATGGTTTTCCTCTTCTACTTTTTATTCTCACATTTTATGTAACAATTTTAATAAAACTCTTCATTATTTTGTTTTGTCTAATCACCACTACTGTTTCAGTTATCTAATGCTTTGTAACAAATTATCTTAAGACATAATGACTGAAAACAACCATTTTATAATTTTTTATAATTTAGGAGGGTCAGGAATTTGGGTAGGGCTCAGGTGGTAATTCTTCTGCTCCATGAGGTGTTGACTGAGAGTATTCAGTGGTATTGAGCTAATGGATGGGCTGATCTGAAGGGTTCAAGATGGCTTCACTTGGCAGGGATGGCTGGAAGGCTAGGCTCAGCTAGGAGTATAAGCTGGAATGCGTACATGACATCTTGAGGTAGAGAGAGAGAGAGAGAGAGAGAGACAGACACACACAGAGACAGAAAGACAGAGAGAGGGGGAGGAATCCAAGGTAGAAACTGCAAAGATTCTAATGTTCTAATCTTGGAAGTCCAAAAACATCACTCAGTGTGCATTCTATGGTCAAGCAAGTCATTAAAGTCAGCCCAGATTCAAGGGGCTGGAAATTAGACTCTACTTCTCAATGAAGGAGTAGCAAAGAATTTGCAACTGTTCTTTACCTACCACAACTAGATACATTTTTGAGATTTCTAACAGAATTTTCCAGAGCACTTTTATCTAAATTATTTGAGAAAATAATTTTTAAAAATGATATATAATGCTATCACTGGAACCATTAACCTTATCCACTAGTATGCACCTTCAGAGTACTGAATGTTTTACACTTTCTCCATTAGATATACTCTCTTTCCTACTTCATCCTGCTCTCTCTACCCTTAGGAGTTGGCCTGTTGAGACAAGGGAGAACCCCAGCAGATTTCCATTTTAGTGGGAAATAGTACAGTATTTAGAAAACATAGTCTGGGTCTTTGGTGTATTAATGATATATTGGGGTATTATTGATTCCAACAGAAATAATATGTATTTTTAAAATCATGAGGTCATGCTGATATTTCCAACTTACACATAATAGTATAGAATTTCCCCTTAATTTTTTTGATTTTATGTTTGGATCTCTTTTCTCTTTCATTAGATATCTTGTCCTAAAATATTACTATATTATATATATTTTTATCCTACCACAAACCTAAAATAGTTTCGAGAATAGTCAATGTAAAATATTTAAGAGAGTTCCAATAAAATGAAGGACTTTGTAAGGACTTCAATAATAAGGTCACTCTTTTCTGGAAGATAATTTTTGAGAAAACCTTTATTGATTTTTGAGGTATATATGCTATGTTCTCAATAAATATTTTTTATTAATGCCATCATCAAGCATTAATGCTGAAAGCCAATATTTAATCAATTGGTAAGTTTTGTCTATTTCATCTTCTAAATATTTGAAAATTTATCCTCTCTCTTACCTACTATCTCCTTCAGATTCTTATTTCCTCCAGCCCAGATGGCTACAAAAGCACCTCAAAACCTTCCTTCTCAAGGCCAAAGGACCTTAATAATGCAAATCAGATGATGACAACATCAAGCTTAAAATCCTTCAGTGGTTCCCCTATGCCTCATCATTTAAAGGTAAATTCCAAGATCTTTGGCATACACAAGCCCTTTCACTGCTTCCCTCTCCTGCCTCACCTCACACTTTATGCTCCAGGAACAATGAATGCCTTGTGGTTGCAGCTCTCTAATCTGTCCCGGCCTCCACTACCTGGATTCCCTGTCTGTATGATCAACTTCTCAGGAAAAAAAGCTGGTTGGGGAATAATCTAGGAAGCTATAGTCCTTTCTCAGAACATACTCTTCCAAATGAGGGCATTTTAAAAATTTAAAAATATTTAATAATGATATAACAGTTCCAAGGTGTTAAAAATGGACAAACTAGAGGAAACAGCTAGGGATCAAGATCAAGGTCTCTGAATGAAGTAACGGGAAGTTGGCTTTGTTTTACTTCCTCACCAGACAATGGTGCAGGCCCCATTTCCGGAATCTAGACCCTACCCACATCTCTGGTTTCTGCAGGTTCTATAAGACTATTCGGATATTCTACCCTCCAAAAACCTCTCCTCTCCCTCCCAGCCCACTGGACTAGTATCCCTTCCTCAAGGCTCCCAACACTCTGGGATAAGTTGTTCCTCTATCATCCGGGAAAGTGTCTGAGGGCAAAGAACAGTGCTTATTCATCGTTATTGATCCAGCGCCCAGTATAATATCTAGCAAGTGGCTGATACTTAATAGAATTTATGGAATGAAGGACTAAATAGATGAAAAGGCCTTCTCAGAGCTTACTATCCCTTTCATTAAGAGCTTCTCCCGGACACCGCCCCTACCTTGGCCGAGGTCCCACCCCTTCCGTGGTGAAGCCTCAGTCAGTCTCCTACTTCGTCAGCTCTAGCCCCGCCCCTCTGCTTACCCCGAACATTACTGGAGTTTGGCGCCAACCGTGTGGTTTTTTTCCCCCTCCCGAAGGCGGGAACTAGTTATGTACGCCAGGACGTGCTTTGCGTCTGATTTGATTGGTCGTGGGCGCTCAGTCCCACCTCCGCGCCCTGATTGCGCTCTGGCATTGGCGGAGATGCCTGGGAGACTTCGCTGTACTGAAAGGAGCCTGGGCTGTCTTGGGCCAGGCAGATTGGGTAAGTTGCTTTTGGGGTCCGGTTTACGCGAAGCGGCTGGGGAAGAGGCTGCATGGCGAGGTAGTACCTCGAGCAGAGGCCTGCGGCTTCCGAAGAGCCAGGGAGTCGAAGAAAGCTGCGGAGGCGGTGGGAGGGGCGCTCCTGATATCCGGGGCCCACTGGGAGCTGCGTTCCCGCCGCCCTCAGTTGCAGCCTGTGGGCTGGCACTAATGTCCCTGTGTGGTCTTTCCAGAGGGTCCAGGCTGGAGGCGAACGCATGTAGGAATTGCCCTTTCGACTGCTCCTTCCGCCCCTCCCCCCAAACCAATCTTGTCTTGGAATGTACTCTCAAAGGCTTTCGGATGAGATTCTTTGCAGGAATGGGTGTTTCTGAGTGTCAGGTGATCATTGATGTTGGTAGTTTTCGAGACTGTTAAGCCCAGAGAAGTTTCTTGACACCACAGCGCCAAGAACCGTGACAAAGTAGGTCTTAGCTCAAATATTAATGTAGAATTCACAGAATCTCAGAATTTCTTAAGGAATCAAGTAGGCGTTGACTCTCATTCTTACCTGATCTTTCTCAGATTCTTTTTTGATGTTTTCCATTCTCCACAGCTTCAGTTCCAAACTTTTGGCCTCTCATTTATCTCATCCAGCTCCTCTTGGGAGTGGAGCAGAGACCTTCATCCCAATTATCTTTTCCTAGCATTTTTTGCTATTTTACAATGATATGGCCCCCTTTTCGACATCTAATGCACATTCTTGATATTGTCATCTGGCTTTGGAGACAGAGCTGGGATGCAATCCCAGATCTGCCACTTGCCAGCTGTTTTACCTTGGGGCAAGTTTCTTAGTCTCTTGTTTCCTCCTCTGTAAAACGGGAAAAAGAAGAGCAGTATACCTCATAGGACTTGTGGGAGGATTTAAAGTAATTTAATGTATTTAGAATATTTCGGTCAGTGTCTGGCATACAGTGTTCAGTATACATAATGTTTGTTGTTATTTTTCCTTTATATATTCTTCAGGGATCTTGCTGTATTAGATCTGACCTTTCCCATGAGCCTAAAACCAAACCTTCCCTCTTCCCTGGCTTTTCCCTGTTTTTCTCTACAAATGCTTATTTCGTTCTCTCAATATTTTTAAAAAAGAAAACTTCCTCTTGACCATCTTTTTAAGATGTTCTCCTATCACAAAAAGCTGGGTGATCCTTCTCATTTGCTTCATCTTCACGTCTGAATTTATTGGAATTGTTCCTGAAAAGATTATGTATGAGCTTACAACTTTTCTTTCCTCATTGTGTTTCTCAGCATTTAAAATTTTCCTCTGCACTTTTCATAGAAGCAACATTTCTGTCAGTAGCAACTCTCATTATATATTGAGAGCCTCAGTTAGAGGAAGGTGAGAAAAAGCTCTCTTCTCAGGAAATTTTGATACATAATCCTCCTATTTCTCCTCTCTTTCCTTCCAGGAAAGTCACTGGCCTTCATGATTTCAGGAGAGTAATAATTACACCAGTTATGTCTTGTTTTCTGTGCTATATACTCTGATGTTTCTAACTGTCTCGTAGACATGTTTGCCTGGATGTCCTACAGATAGTTCAAGATGTCTTCTTTGGTTCTCCATTTCATTTAAAAGCATGGCTACCTTGTTATCAAAGCTAGAAACCTAGGAGTTGTCTTTTAATAAATTGGGAATTTTATTAATTCAACCATTTTTTTTTTTTTATTACTACCAACTTGTGCAAAGCTGGGAATACAGTGGTGAACAGCACAGAGCTGGTCCTGGTCTTCATGGAGCTTGCAGTTCAGTGGGTGAGATGGACGTTTCTCCAGGAATACCACAAGAATGTATTCATAAACTGAAAAGGGGTCATAAAGAGAAAGGACACAGCAGCCTTAGAATATATAACATGGGGCCTGACCTATGGGAGAGAGAGGGTACCTAGGAAAGGCTCAAACATTACTTAAGTGGGAAGGAATATCAAAGATGAATTAACTGAAGGTGGAGGTCAAGGAAAGAGCACTCTCTGCAGAGGCCCTGTGGTAGGAGGGAACAAACAGCATGTTCAAGGAGCTGAAAGAAGTACAATATATCTAGAGTAAAGACTGCTAGGGAATGGGGGAGAATGAGGCAGACGAACACTGGAGGGATGGGCAGAGGTCAGATCGCTTAAGGCTTTGTGAGCAGAATTGTGACAAAATTTGTTTTTTAACCTAAAATCAGAAAGCACTTGAGAATTTTAAGCAGAGGAGGGAGTATGATCAGTTTACATTTTCAATTACAGTTTGCACTCAGGCTGTGGTTTTAAAGGGGTCAAGCATGGACATTTGAATATACATTTCATTAAATCTTTTTGATTCTGCCATGGAAATCTCTCTGATCTGCTTCTTGCCTTTATTTGCACTACTGACAACTTAGTCACCTCTCGTTGTCTCCAATATGGTTTTAATAGTCTTTTCTAGCTCCTTTGCCACTAATATTTTCCATACTCTTTACTAGAGTTAAATTTCTGAAATGCAGATTTGATCATGATATTCCCCTGCTTTAAAAACATTGGTTCCCCCATTCCCTACTGGATGAAGTCCAAGCATCTTAATTGTGTATATATCACCGACTTTGCTAAAAAACATTTTTTCACATTCTAATATGGGTATTCACACTGAGACTACTTGTGAGTTCATGGATAGATGTGGGGAGATGGTATCAGGAATTGTGTTTGTAGACAGGAACCCAGTTTCACTGAACCTTGGGATTATGGAAACTTTGAGAGAGTGCATGATAGAGCCAGAAAAGTAGATGCCAGTGTAGATCATGTAAGAAGTATGGACTTCAGTAGATATTGGGAAGTAATGGAAAGTTTTTGAGTAGGAAGTGATATGTGCAGGATTGCTTTAGAAGTAACCCAACAATTGTGTGTATTACGTATTTTGGAGAGAGGAGATAATTAGATAGCTATAGTAGGACCTATAGAAACGAATTCAAATGGCAGAGATGAGGAAACATAGGAGAAACATTGCAGAGTAGTACCAAAAGGCTATAAGGGAATGCTAGTGGTATTCAAAGAATTAGAGGTGTCAGGAGGTGACAGATGTTGATAGAAAGATGATCATTTTTGGTTTTGGACTTGGTGAGGTTGGACTTACAGGAATGTGTTTATTAACTTTAGCACCTTATTGCTAGACTTTTGATTTATATTTTGGTATAATCTAAATTTTCTAATTTTATTGTGCTCTGAGGGAGTAGTAGAGGAGTCTAAATCTGAGCTGGTACCCCTACTTTTTTTGTGGCAGTGCTTGTTCTTTATTTCCTACCTCCTTGTGTTTGCTCAGGAAGTGCTTAGCCCAGAGATAAATTTGTTTTGTCTTTATAGAAAATAAGATAATTATGTCCAGGGGTACATTTCCTTTGGAGAAAGTATTCAGATACATTTTTATAAGTGCCCAGTAGCATTTAGAGCTAGGTAGGTATTACTGAAATTTTAATAACCACAGCCCTGAAAAGTCCTCTCTGAGATTTTTGTGGTTATGAATTTGTATTGTTTAAATCAGTAAATTTGTGATAATTTGTTAGAACAGCAATAGAAACTAATATACTCAGTCATGCTATGCATATTTCATGTACTCAATAGCCACATATGGATAATAGTTAACCATATTAGACAGCTCAGATATAGGACATTTTTATCATTATAGAGCGTTCTTTCGGACCACACTGGTCTATTGAAATAATAGTTCTCAAAGTATGGTCCTTGGACCAGCAGCATGACCTGGAAACTTTTTTGAAATACAAATTCTCAAGTCTCACCCTAAATCTGTGGAATCAAATTTTGGCCACGCGGCCCATCCGTCTTGTGTTTTAACTTCTCTAGGTGTTTCTGTTGCATGCTAAAGTATGAGAACAACTTCAGAAAATAAAAGATTGCAATTAAGGTTGCTAAATGCAATAATAACGGGTTTAGAATGTCAGTAGATTAAGGAAATAGAGAGTCATTATGTTTGTAGAAAGTGTCTTCTCTTTTATGGTAACTGGGTTTGGAAAGGGGATGAGCAGTCCAGGTAAGGAAACAGAATGAGTAAGGTTTTGGGAGTTGAAGTACATGGAATATTTAAGGAACTGCATGTACAGAGATTTCTGCTTTAATGTTAAATGCATTCTAGAAAAACCTTCAATTCTGTAACTCACTAAAACAGGATTTATGGGAAAAATAGGCAAAATACTCAAAACCTATCCACCCATGCACCAACAAGAACAGTAACAATTTTATTAAAATATTGGCACAATTAAGAAGACATGTTAAATTCCTAATAAGGAAATATCAATAAACACAGGTGTTTTCTCAAGAAAAAAGGTGAAATCACTTGATGCAATATGGAATTAAAGATTGAGGCAGTTAATTTGTGTAGACAAGAACGGAAGGACAGAAACATCAGAGGTTGATGTAGAGGCAGGTACAAGTTTTATGTGAAATATTGTGATGGCAAACTGAATGGCTCTGGCTCATTGCCTGTGTTTGGGATCCCTAACCACCCCCCTCACCCCCGCAAAAAAAAAAAAAAGATTGAAGAAAACCATGTTTAACCTCTTCTAAGACAAAGCCTATTATACTGAGACAGAGGAGTGATGGGCAGCGAGGGTAAGGAAACCATATACAAGACTAGATTCCTTCAGGGCTTGCTACATTTAATTAATGATTCATTTAATTAATAATAGAAAACTAACATTCTGGGAAGAACTCTGTCTGAACCAACATAATTTCTGCATTATACTGACATAATTTTTCTTTTTCTCAATAACGTATGTACTAACTTGCATTATAGAAACATGTACTATATGGTACAGAATCAATCATGTAGTTGAATGGGGTAGGTGAGGGGAGCAATGTGAAATAGTAAGAAAAGTAGTAATAAATATTTCTGGAAAAGGCCTTTTTGGGTTTTGTGCTAGGGAATCTTAACTCGATAATGTTGTTTTGGGTAGCTCTTGAAGGTTTCTGACCTGGGAGTAAAACATAGGCCAGACATAAACAGGATTAATTTGGGTTCCAGTATGGAAAATGGTAAGAGGATAAAGGTATCGATAGTGTGAAAACCAGCTAGGAGACTTTTATATTAATTTAAATGAGAAACAATTATATCTGAAACTGGAACAATGACTGTGCGTGGAAAGGAGACATTAAATTTGAGAGGCTTAAAAATAAAATCACTAAGAATTTTGACTATTTGAAAGTGGGTATGGAGATAAGGAAAGTATCAAAGATAATAGAAGCTTGTGGCTTGAGAGTAAATTGAAGCAGGAGATTGTTGTTTATATTTCCCATATTCAGCATTTACCCCTATTTATTTTCTTCCATTATTCCTTATAAACATTCTTTTCCTTCCCACCGTCTCCATCTTGGGTTGTCTTATCATGTGGACTCATAATAGCCTTCTTCCCAGTTTCTTTTCCTATACTTTTCTCTTTCTAGTTCATTCCACACGTTAATCTTTCGGAGTTAGGAACCAAGGTTTCTCTATCTTTTGAAAGTTCAAGACCAGATTCCTTGGTCTGACTTTTAGTATCTTCTGTTTGACTTGGAAGAGATTTGAGTCTTACTTCCCAGGCCTCTTCTACCTGAGACCCATTCCAACGAGGCTGTTATAGAGTTCTCCCTCCATATATGTCTTTTTTACAAAGTCAATGGTGACGTCATTTGAAATCACGTCTCCACTACCTCCCACTCCTCTATTGATATGCAAATGCTTCCTCTGCAAAGCAAGTCATCAGCAACATATATGCTTTTATTTTTCACATATCTTTGACAACATTTGGGAGTGGATAGTGGCTACTGGGGGCAAGAGGAGTAAGTAACTTCGGGGACTGGTAACCATCTGTTTCTTGATCTGAGTGGTAGTTAGTTACATGAGTATATTCAGTTTGTGAAGAATCATAGGACTGTATACTTAAAATTTTTACTATTTTCTGTTTTTGTGTTATACTTCAGTAAACAATTTACTTCCTCACAATTGAAATAAAAAAAAACGTCCTGAATCTCCTAGGCCTTTACACTTCAATTTGAATTTTATGGTCAGCTTGTTAAGGTTGACGGGAATTGCATTGAGTTTATAAAGTTGGGGAGAATTGCCAACTTTACTATTGAGTTTTACATGATTGAGATATTTTATCATTTATTTAGATCAGAAGTAAACCTGCCTGTTTTTGTAAATAGACTTTTATTGGAATACAGCCACACATATTTGTTTACATGTTATCTGAGGTGGTTTTCAGGGTATAGTGACAGAGTTAAGTGGTTGTGACAGACCAGATGGCATGCAAGTATAAAATATTTACTTTCTGGCCTTTTAAGAAGAAAAGGTTTTAGACCCCTGATTTGAATCTTTTATAATTTTCTCCATAAAGATCTTGCACATCTTGTACAATTCCTATGTACCTTATGGTTTTGTTGTTATAAATAATATCTTTTTGTCAGTTATGTTTTAAAACTGTTTGCTGGAATATAGGAAAGCTATTGCTTTTTGTGTATTAATCTGACATTCATTGCCTTTGAGAAACTCTTAGTCTAATTTGTAGATTTTCTACAAGATGATCATAGTGTGAATAATATCACCTTTATTTCTATTCCAGTTCTATCTCATTTCATGTCTTACTTTTTTCAAATAGAAGTATGCTTGACTTTCAAAGGAGATGCTTCTATTTTACAATCATCTACGATATTTAATGTAAAGGTATTTTTAGTAGAATTATATACTTTATCAGTTTAAGTAAGGTCCCTTCTAAAACTTTCATAAATTCTAAGTTTGTTAAAAGTGTTGAATTTTATCATATGCTGATTTTGAGATGATCATATTTTTTCTTCTGTAATCTAATTTTATGAATAAACTAATTATTTTTTATTAGTAGGCTATATTTGTTAGAATTTTTAGATTTACAGAAAAATTGAGAAGTAGAGAATTCCTGTTTATCACCCTACAGAACCCCCAGTTTTCTGGTGTTAATGTTACATTAATATGATACATTTTTTATAATTAATGAACCAACATTGATACATTATTATTAACTAAAATCCATAGTTTATTAAAATTTTCTTCAGTTTTACCTAATGTTCATCCTTTTTCTGTTCCAGAACACCATGTTACAATTAGTTGTCATGTCTTCTTAGGCTCCTCTCGACTGTGACATTTTCTCAAGTCCTTGACTATTTTGAAGAGTACTAGTCAGATATATTGTAGGGATACCCCTCTATTAGATTTTGTGATGTTTATCTCATGAATAGACTGAGGTTTTATGGGTTTGGGGGAAGATCATGGATAAAGTGCCATTTTCATTACATATCAAGAGTATATACTATCAACATGATTTATGGCTGTTGATCTAAACTTGATCATCTGACTGAAGTAGTGTGTGTCAGGTTTCTTTATCATAAAGTTATTTGTTTTTCCCCATTCCATACTCTCTTCTTTGGAAGGAAGTCACTATTCACAGCCCTTACTTAAGGAGTGGGAAATTATGCCTTGCATGCTTTAGAGTGGAGTATCTACATAATTTATTTGGAATTATCTTTTCTCCATTTGCTCATTTACTTATCTCTGTGGAATGATATATATATATATATATATATATATATATATATATATATATATTTATACGTGTCATAATTAGTTACTGCTTTAATTTCTTGCTCAAATAGTTCCAACTTTGGCTATTGGGAGCTCTTTCAGTTGGTTCCAGTGCTTCATTGACATACCTCTATCAATTTTTCTTTTGACACTTCTTTACTTTCTTGCACTATAAAGATGCTTCACATTATCTTGTGTATTTCCTCTCCCTGTCTTAGAATCAGCCATTTCTTCTAGGAGCCTCGGTCCATTTTAATGGAGAGTAGTATTAGAAGCCAAGATGTGGATACTAGATGTGCTTATTGATACTGGGATTTTGTTTTTTAGGCCCTCTCCATTGATAGAGCAAATAAATATATGTGTGTCTACCCATATATGTATACATGCACCTATAAATATTTCTGTCTAATCATATGTATATTAAATTAAATGTGAGTTTTTACTGATGTCTTCAACTCTAATCCATTACTACAGGGATTATTCTAGCCTGTTCTCTTGCTTTTCTGTAATTTCTTACTTCAATAGTAAGAAACCTGGCTCCCACCATTTGCTATTCATTTACTTAATTTGTTCAGTTCCAATACACATGTATTACAGTAGCAGACCTGTTAACCCATACCCACTGGGAAGCAACTTTATCAACTGGAGAACAGTGCTTATTTTATAATAATTGATTTTTTAGTTATACAATCCTTACCTTCTGGGGATAGACTTCACTTTGTAGTGTATTTTTGTTTTTATTAAATGTCTTGCTGGGTGCAATTGGCTAATTTTTTAAAGGCTATTTCTATGTTCATAAGAAAGATTGACTGATAGTGTTCTTGACTTGTAATTTTCCTATTTTATCTTTGCCCAGTATTGATGTCTAGACTGTATCTTAATCCTCCACCCCCACCCCTGTTTTGTTTGTTATAGAATATATGTTTTATTTGTTCTTTGAAGGTATGATAGAATTCACCTGTAAAACTGTCTGGGATTACTTTATTTATGAGAAGAATCACTACTATATCGTTATTTAGTCATCCTGTATATGTCCATGTTTTCAATTTTTTCTTAAGTCAGTTTTGGGCAGTTACATTTTTCTAAAAAACTGTTTTTTTCATTGAGCTTTGTTAGTAACTTAATCTCTACTGTATGTGAAACTGTCACTCCTTTTTTATTTCTAATATTTGTGTCTTCCTTCTTGATTAGTTTTGCCAGGCATATGACTATTTGTCTTTTAAAGCACCAGCACTTATTTTTATTCATCTTTATAGTGTTTGTTTCTTTTTATTAATTTCTTTATGTGTTTCTTTAGGTTTACTTAGTTCTTTTTCTAACTTTATATTTTTAGTTATAGAATAAAATTTGGACCTTTTACTAAATTCTTGAGTTGGATGATGACCTCATTAATATTATATCTTCTTTTCCTATATATTTATTTAATGCTATAATTTTTCTTCTAAAAAGACTATTTCAATTATATTTCATAAGTTTTGTTATGTGATCTATTCATTGTTACTTAGTTCTGTATGTTTCCCATTTTCCATTAATATTTATTCTTTGACCTATGTTTATAAATTTCTGAATGAATTGGGAAACTTGAAAAGTGCATTGTTAACTTTGAATTTTATTGGTCTTGATAAAAGCACTTCTGTGGTATTGAAACTTGCATTATCATGATATTTAATTAATTTTTATAAATGTTTAAAAGTAAAATAAGTTCTCTTAATTGTTGCTTGCAGGGATATAAAGTCATCAGATTAAGCCTTTAAATTTTGTGTTCAGAGCTATATCTTTAAATTTCTTTAACTACTTGAACAGCAGAGAAGTTTGTTAAAATCTCTTTTGTGACTGTTTACCTGCATCAGACAGAGTTCAGTCAGGACAGAAAGACCACACAGTAATTTGAAAAGAGAAAGCTTAGTGTAAAGAATTATTAACAGAGGGAGTAACTGGGAATTGGTTAGTAAGTGTTAAAGATAATTCTAAAAAATATAGGAATAGCAGATAAAGGGAGTAGCCACTACTTCTAGGGGTTGAAATAGATCATCCAAAGAAGAGCTGCTTCTTCATTGGAAAAAGTATGGCTGAACTAGTGGTAGCTAAGTACCTTGCTGGTGACACTGCTCTGAATCTAGCAGAGGAGATGTGCAGGGACGCTCTTGGATGCTACTGGCTGTCAAGTGCTGTGATATCTAAGGTTTGGAGAAGCTGCCCTCTCCCAGAGCCTAGCAGGAGAAAGCTATGTCCTGTGCCCATTTCAACTTCACTTATAGGAGGCAGGCATGTGGAAAAATTGTGCCCTGCAGGAACCTAGTGCTGGAGAAACTGCATCTGCTGCAGGAACAAAATGCTGAAGAAAAGTGTGCTCTGCAGGAACCTGGCTAGCCAGGCACACTGAAACTAGGAAGAGAAACCTTTTCCAGTGTCCTTCCAGCACACTCTCTACTCACAAGGCTTAAGATTGTGCCAGTTAGCAAAGGAGAACAATTTTGCATGTCCACCTCCATTATCACAGCAGAGTGGATTTAGAATGAAGAAGCATGGTAATTGGCACAGTTCCTTTAACTTTTTATGTGTACATAGTGAGAAACGACTTGTATAACAAACATCGTTTATGACCTCTTCATATTACTATATATACTATCCTCAGAAATAATTTTGAAGAACTCTTAATGCAGCATATGATGTGATTAAGAAACGAACAGTCACTTTCTCTTAAATTTATAAGTAATTAAAAAAAAAAACAGCTTCACTGGTGGGGGTCCTAGAGATTAAGGAGTAGAGACATGATCCTAGGAACAATTGGAGAAACATTTAAGACAGATGAGGGACAAAAGATCCAGGATTTGTCAGCCCTCTTTTATTTTTTCCCCAGTTTTAACTTACTAGAGCAAGTAGAATCTTTTTTTTTTTTTTTTAAATACCTGCCGGTAGTAAAAACTAAAACTATGTGAAATAATATGCTATGAAAATTTTGATATATTTGACCTCTGTATAACCAGATCGTTATATTAACTGATCTCTATTCTGTAAAAAGCCCACTGATTGATGCTCCCTGCTCTGTATGACAGCTTACAACTGGTAGTAGATTATTACTATTAGAAACCTATGAATTTCTGCTCCACTAGTTGAGTTCTTGCTTTACCTAGAGTCAGTCGTGATATTTGCCAGATGTGTTTATGCCATTTATACCTTTTCTAATTATCGTGCAGGCTATATTTAACAGTTAATTAAGTCAGCTAATTGGAAAAAATGTTGGAATGGGGAATGTGGGGAATGAAAAAAGTTATATAACTTCATTTTAGTTAAGAGAGTAACATAAATTGTATCTCCTGTGGACAACCATGACCTTTTCTTTGAGTGTTAATCTAGTGGTTAGAGTTCTGACTTCTGTCTTGCGTGAGTCATACCCATAAGGCATTGTTTATGATTTCCAGCAATTTTTTCATTAAAATGGACTAAGAACTAAGATACTTGTGAATCAATCTGAGTATAGACTAGATCTTCTCTTTGGATGTTTTGGGTTATCTCACCCTCACTTGATTTGACAAGCAATTGTGTGTCTTGCTACTCACCTTTGAGTTTTTCCAAAGCATTCAGCTTAGTTTTCACTGGAAAATAACTCCCTCTTGGTAATCTAGTCTTTCATCATACTGTTACTTAGAAAAATAAGGGAAAAACCATAATTTGATTTGGTAATAAGTGCACCTGGCATTTGGTAAGCATATGTTTCTGTTGGTGGTAATAATTTTAACTGGCAGAATGGAGAATGTCAGATGTTAGTCATGTCAGATAAGGCAGTTTTTTTTTACTGTTTTGTGTTCTTACTTTGCTTTCTGTCTTGCCAGTACAAATAGCACTGCATTGAATATTTCTGTACATACATTTTTGTAAACACATGCTTGTATATATGTAGAACAAATTACTAGGTATGGAATTGTTGGGTTAAAGAATATTTGCATTTAAAATTTTAATAAATATTACCATATTGCCTCCATAGAGCTTATACACTTTAGTGATGTGTGAGAGTACCTGTTTTCCTATACCTTATCAACCTACTATGGTATTAAACTCTTTATTGTTTGCCTATCTTAATATCTTATTGGTGAAGTATACATTCGTCTGGAGTCCCCAAGACCACCCCCAGGTTTGATGATTTGCTAAGAGGATTCACAAAACTCAGCATATAGTTGTATTTATTTGATATGATAGTTGGCTTATTTTAGTATAAATGTTAATTTGTATTTTGGCCTATTTTATAAAATTAGCATCATTTACTTTGTGACAATGCTTAACCATATCAGCAGATTTAAGATTTTTGTTTTATAATTTTAGCTTTTGGAAAATGTTAGGCTGTTTTTTTTTGTTTTTTTGTTTTTTTTGTAATCATGGTAGAGTGAACTTATTCACTATGTCCAAATTTGAAAGTTGCACTTTAACTTAAAGGTAGGTTTGCTTTTTGAATTGTGAGATTGATTTTTAACAGTGTAAAATCTTTATATTTAATACGTTAGATGGCAACTATCAAGAGAAAATAGGATCATGGCAGCAGATGATGACAATGGTGATGGAACAAGTTTATTTGATGCCTTTTCTGGTAAGAGCTCATTTTAATTGTCTTTCTCAGTTTATTTAATTACAAAATTGTTTACTTATTCTTGTTGAATACACTGTCATTATCAACTTTTTCTTCCTTCACATAAATGAATTAATACAATGAAGTGCCTGGCAAATAGAAAGTGTCTAGTAAATGTGAATGTTATTGTATGCTTTCAAGCCTCTCGAATGTAATGAAATTAGCAACTTTGCCAGTATAGTTATAATGTTCTTTATTGTCATATCCAAAAAAATATGATAGGTATTTGTTATTCTTGAAGTTAATACTTCCAGTAAATACAATGTTGCTTGTTTATTGTTTTTCAGGGGAAATCGACAGTCATAATGGATGATTAGTTTGAAAAAGATAACCAAAACCTCATAGTAAAATAAGCTCATTGCGATATTTTAAATAATATGCAGAATGTAAACTTTCAAACCTTTCTATAACATTTACTCACTTTTGTCTTAATTGTAATTATACAATGATAACCTCATTAAACTTTTCAAGAATATAAATGGATATTTATTGACTAGAATTATGATTCCTATGCTATAAAATGAGAAGGGCAGTTGTAAAACATATCTAGTGGAATTTCATTTTTGCTTAAATATATATTTTCAAAAATTAATATTTATAGATATGGAAGGATTCACGTAAAATACGGCCAACATAATCACTCTGGGTAATAAATATTAGCTCTTTGGTATTATTTAATTATTTTTGATGATATAATTTCAAATTGTTATGCTACTGTGTATTTCTCTTATGATATTTTTCCTTTGAAATATTTTAAACTAACAGAAAAATTGAAAGTATAATGAACACATTTACTTTTCACCTAGATTCATAAACAGTGAACTTTGATCACATCTGCATCTTTTATTATTTTGAAGAACAAAACTGCATTGTTAATTTCATTTGCTGGGAATAGCTGTTTTCATTTATACATATTACTTTCTCCCAACTTCCTGTCTATATACATATGTTTTTTCAATAGTTAACAGCCACAGTGTATTTTTTGTTGCATTTTACTTCTTAACACTTCATAAGATTTTATGAAAATTTTTATTCCTATAATATTTTCAGAATCGTGTTTTACTGTATTTGTTTGGAAATAATTTCAAACTTACAGAAGTTTTAAGAATAAGAATATACAAAGAATCCTTTACCTAGTTTCCAAATTTACCTCTTGTTAATATTTTATGCCAGTGCCTTTATCATTGTGTACATACTCTTTTTTTAAACACACACACACACACACACAATTTTTTCCTGACCCATTTGAGAGTAAGTTGCATATATTGTGGTCCTTTACCCCACATACTCCAGTGTATATTTTGTAAGAAAAAGTTAATTTTCTTACATAACAATAGTATAATATCAATTTCAGTAAATTTAACACTGAGACAACACATAATCTGCCATTTTTATTTCAATTTGTCAGTTAACCCAGTAATGTCCTTTATTATTTGATTGAATTTATATCTGTTATTTTAATATTTTAGTTTGTCTCATTTTTTCTTTTTGATTTTCTTCTTTCAAATATTATTTGAATATATTTTAGAATTCCATTCTAATTTATATTAGCTTTTTAGCTGTACTGCTGCGTTATTTTTAGTAGTTACTCAGGGATTTACAATATACATCTTTAACATTTTGTGTTCTACTTACTAGTATTGTACACTTTTTCATATAAAGATAAAATCTTGTACATATAGTTGCATTTAACCTCCATCCATCTCCTTATGTTAATGATGTCATAAACCCGACAATACAGTGTTGTAATTTTTATTTTAAATTGTTCTGTGTATCTTAAGGAAATTAAGAGGAATTAAAATAAATTAAGAGAAAAAATAATTTTTTATATTTATTAAATTATCATTTCTCATCTTTCTAGTATCCTTCTAGTTATCATTTTCTTCTCCACTCTCTCCTGATAATCCTGATGTATAGTATGTGAAAACTTTTGATATTATTCTGTAGGTTACTAAGACTTTTTTTTTTTCTTTTAAATTGGTTTCTCTCTGTTCTTCAACGTGGGTAGTTTTTATTGATCTACAAGTTCACTGGCTCCTCTGTCAAGTACACTTAGTGCATTTTTTTTACACTAGATATTGTAGTTTTCAGTTTTACGATTTTCATTTGGTTCTTTTGTTTATTTTTCTCTGCCAAGATTTCCTATGCAGTAATTTTGTATATTGTAAAATGTTATGTTATAGAGACATTAGAATTCTGTTAAATTCCTCTGAAGATTGTTGCTGTTTTAAATTTTACCATGTATTTAACTTGGCTGAACTTAAACTCTTGTCTTCTTTGTGGTGGATAGCAGCTGAAATACCTTTTCAGATTTTTTAGCTTTTGCTGGACTTTTTGGAGTTCTGACTTTTACCAGTATTGTTTAGGGGTCACTCAGATTTGGACACAATTTGGGGAATCCCCTCTTGCTCTCTGGATTTCTTCTCTTTCTAGTTGCTGTTATCACTCCCAGAGTTTTTTCTCTAGTTCTTCAAGCTGTTAGGACTACAGGTTTCCATAGTTTTCACTGCCCAGTGTGGCTCCGACTAGGTGTAGGGCCTGTCCTTCCACAAAAAAAATTGTAAAAAAAGGGATATAGGGAACTGACACAGTGCTATTTTCTTCTTTCAGATGTTGTCTCCCCTCTAGTTGTTTCCTGCTTTGGGTTGCTCTCTGTCTAGTTCTTCAGGTAGATTTTTTTTTTTTTGAGATGTAATTTACATAAGACATTATATAAGTTTCAGGTATACACCATAATGATTTGATATTTGTATATATTGCAAAGTGATCACCATAGTAAGTCTAGTGGTATAGCATTTGACTGCAGATAATTTTTAATATTTCGGGTTTATAGTTATTGTTGGCAGGAGGATTAGTTTAATAGACACTACTCTGCTATTTTTAAAATTGGCTGTAAAAAACTTCTAAGTAATTCTCTTTTGGGAGTTTAAGAATAATAAAGTCTCTTTTCCTGGTCCTTTACAGCAGGAATGAGAAAATTTCACTAAATGTAATAAGTCAGTTTTAACTAGTCTTTAATTTTCTTGCAGCTTCTCCTCTTAAAAATAATGATGAAGGTTCTTTGGACATATATGCTGGGTTGGACAGTGCTGTTTCTGGTATGTAAATTCTATAATAAAATAGTTTTATATGGTCAATCTGTTGGAAGTGTTTATTTTGTTGTTATAATTTTTAGAATAACTCATAGATCCTGAATCATCTGCCTAATTTTTGAAATGATTATACTTAGGTAATTATTTTCTTGCCTAAAGCTTGATCATTAAAACAGATTAGCACTCAGGTTTGTTATCATCTAGGTGTCAGATTTAATTGGACCTTGTGCACAAATATTTTAAACCTTTGAAATGTAACTGGTGGTCTTATCTGTAAGAATATTACTACTCACACTCAGGTTATACATCACAGGTTACATGATTCTGGAACTTTTGAAAAGGGTAGTTACTATAAATATTTTCAAATGTATCAGTAGGAGTGTGATATGCAGTCTCATGGATAATTTCTTATCCAAATTAGAAACCTTTTCCATCATTAGATTTTTCAGAGTTTCGAACAGATATGATCATCAGACCTGATTTGTTGACACAAGCATTTTTAGGTAAATTGGTTTACCAGCTCTTATCTGTGAAATCAGTATAGATATGGTTAAATTCAGGAGATAGAAATGGATAGGCCATCAAATTATGATAGATACCATATGCAAAAACTTAACATTACTTGTCCCCCCACAACCTTTATTGAGATAAAATCAACATATATAACATTGTATAAGTTTAAGGTGTACAATGTGTCAAGGTGATACACTTATATATTGCATAATAATGACCACCATAGAGTTATCTAATACCTGCATCACATTACATAATTTCATCTTTTTTGTGTTGAGAACATTTAAGATCTATTCTCTTAGCAACTTTCAATTATATAATACAGTATTATTAACTATAATCACTGCTATACATTAACTCACTAGACTTATTCATCTTGTAGCTACAAGTTCGTACTTTGATCAATATCTCCTCTTTTCCCCCACCTTTTGCCCCTGATATGCACCATTCTGGTCTCTATTACTATATATTTGGCTTTTTTAGATTCCACCCATAAGTGATATCATACAGTATGTGTCTTTGTCGGACTTATTTCACTTAGCATAATGCCCTCAAGGTTCATCCATATTGTCACAAATGGCAGAATGTCCTTTTTCATGACTGAATAATATTCCATTGTGGTGTGGGCATGTACACACACACACACAGGTTGTTTCCATGTCTTGGCTATTGTGAATAATGTCATAGTGAACACTGGAGTGTAGATATCTCTTTGAGATCCTGCTTTCATTTCCTTTGAATATATACCCAGAACTGGGATTGCTGGATCATATGGTAGTTCTGTTTTTAATTTTTTCTTTTCCATAGTAGTTGTACTAGTTTACATTCCCAACAGTAGTGGACAAGGGTTCCCTTTACTCTATACCCTCTACCCTCGTTATCTTGTCATTTGATTTATAGTTCCTTGATGTTGAACACCTTTTCATATACCTGTTGGCCATTTGTTTGCCTTTGGGAAAATGTTCAATTCCTCTGCCCATTTTTCAATCAGATTTTTTTTGTTTTGTTCTGTTTTTGCTGTTGCGTTGTGTGACTTCATTATACATTTTGGATATTAAACTCATTATCAGGTATATAATTTGCAAATATTTTCTCCCATTCTGTAAGTTGCCTTTTCACTTTGTGGATGGTTGCCTTTGCTGTGAAGAAGTTTTTAATTTGATGTAGTCTTACTTATTTATTTTTGCTTTTGTAGTCTTTGCTTTTGGTGTTCAAATCCAGGAAATCATTGCTAAGACCAATGTCCAGGAGCTTACGTCCTGTGTTTTTTTCCTAGGAGTTTTATGATTTCAGGTCTTTTATTCAAGTCTTTAATCCATTTTGAGTTGATTTTTTGTGCATGATGTAAGATAGGGATCCAGTTTCATTCTTTTTCATGTGGCTGCCATTTCTTGAAGAAACTATTCTTTCTCTGTTGTATATTCTTGACTCCTTTGTCATAAATTTGTTGTTTATATGTGTGTGGGTTTTTTTCCAGGCTCTCTGTTTTGTCCCAGTGATCTGTATATCTGATTTTATGCCAATACATATAGTTTTGATTACTATAGCTTTGTATTATAGTTTGAAATCAGGAATCGTGATGCCTCCAGCTTTGATATTCTGTCTGGGGTTGCTTTAGAAATTTGTAGTCTTTGTGGTTCTATACAAATTTTAGGATTGTTTGTTCTAATCTGTGGAAAATGACATTGGAATTTTGATAGTATCACATTGAATCTGGAAATACATATTTTAATGTAAGGGTTTTTTGTTTGTTTATTTTAGACAGTCCTTCCAAATCCTGTGTACCATCCAGAAATTGTTTGGATTTATATGAAGAAATTCTTACTGAAGAAGGAACTGCAAAGGAGGCAACATATAATGATGTATGGGTGCCAGATGTATTAAGGACAGTTGTTTTACTCTGTTGCAGCTCCCGAAGTGCAGACATCCGTTTACTATTAAATAAACATTCTGTATTTTGAAAGTAGCTCGCAGACTAAAAGAATATGTATGTCAGTTTCTGCCTTCAGATGCTTTTTAAAACAATGTTTTCTGAATGCTTTTGTAAATTTAGTTATAATTTTGCTTTATTAAATTTAAGTGTCTAAATGTAAAAAAACTCAACAGGCAATCGTGTGGTAATACATTTTATCTTTTCATGATTTATATTAAGTTATAAAATATCCCAAGACTTAAGTCAGGTAAATTTCTTTCTACCTTGTTTGAATATTAAGGTTTGGAGATTGAATGTGAAACTAAAAATATATATTATTGGTAGAGCCAACTTCAAACACCAGTGATCTTACTAAATACTTGTTAGCAGAAATTTATCCTCATCTACCTTTTTTAGTAGGTTGAGTTGCAAAGTTTTAAATACTTTGAAATATTATGTAAGCTAAGAAAATAATTTAGAATGATGCTTAATTTTTTTATATCTTACAGTTACAAGTAAAATATGGAAAATGTCAGCTACAAATGAAAGAGCTGATGAAAAAATTTAAAGAAATACAGACACAGGTACCACTGTAATGAGCATATTATTTTTGTCTTATTAACTTAAAATTTAATAAAAATTTTGTTAGGAATTAAAATGCTAAAATGTTGGTAGTTTATAAGCAAATCTGACAAAACATGCATAATTTACTATAAAATTGATGTAGGAAAGCTGCTGACGCTGTCAAATGATATTGACATAGAAGATCTGTTAGACTAGTTAACAGTTAAATAATAGAAAGTTTATAGAGATATTAAATGGTTTGAAAGAGAATGGTTCGATGAGGAAAGATTTAGGGTGATTGTTGGGGGAAAATTGTGTTGCCTTCAGAATTATTGCCAGTTACTTTTGTTGTGGTCATGCTGCAAAAATTAAGAATGTCATATCTTGTTTAGATTTTTATTTTTTGATAAAGTTGTTTTTTCTTTCCTTTTTAACCAAAGAACCAGTCAATCCTAGATTCTTTCTTTGTTCACCTGAAAATTAGTACATTGTTGCCTGTTACATCTAAGTTGTTAAATACAACAACATTTTGATAATTTGTATTTTTGGTTTTCAAGATAATGACCCAGGGAAAACTGTTTTCTTCTTATTTGTGTATTTTTCATTTTGATCCCTGTTTTAAGTAGTTTCACTTTAAATGGCCTTTCCCTGGTGCCATTTATCTTCGCTGAAGTTTGGCTTCCCTATCTACAATGAGTGTAATATAGTATTTCTCATAAGACTTTCTTGAGAATTATATAAGACCAAATATGTAATGCCTGGTATATATTTAGCATTCAACAATCATTAGCTATTATAAATAGTAGTTTAATAATACTGTAGGTATGTAATTTATTAAACATATTCCATGATGTTTAGAATTTCAGCTTAAAAAATGAAAACCAGTCTCTTAAGAAGAATATTTCAGCACTTATCAAAACTGCCAGAATGGAAATAAACCGCAAGGATGAAGAAATAAGTAATCTTCACCAAAGGTATAAATGAGGGGTGTGGATCTGTTTATAAATACATGGAATATTTTTAACTTTTGGGTGGAAAGATGTGAAAATCATGCATCATTAAATATGTAAGGTTTTACTATGAATACGTGACTAACAGTATATTATCATAATGATATATATATATGTGATTATTAAATAGACTATTGCCACATACTACCCTGAATATATTTAGTTTTCTAATGCACTGGGATCTTACTCTGGTACTCTGCTTCTGAGTGGGTGGTGTGTATGTTATGGGTTCTTCTAGGCCCCCACCAAATTACTGAAATATCAAGAGTGCCTCTTAACTTGGCTTGTAGATGGTTGCCTTCTTCCTGTGTCTCTTTATATTCTATTTCTTCTATACATATCTTTGTCCAAATTTTCTTTTTTTACAAGGACACTAGTCATACTGGATTAAGGCCTTCACCCCAGTGACTTCATTTTAACTCGATTACCTCTGTAAAGACCGTGCCTCTAAATAAGGTCACATTTTGAGGTACTGTGGGTTAAGACTTCAGCAAATGAATTTTTAGGGGATATAGTTCATCCAAACAAAATCCATATAAGGTCTACAATTTGCATTAGGTTATATGTCTCCTATTTCTTCTTCTTTTTTTTTTTTAAAATAAAAATCTCCCCCTTATTCCTGAATCTTTTAAATTTTATTATTTTTAGTACTGATTAGGAATAGATTTATGGAAAATAGGAAGTTATAGAAGCTCGGGAAGATGGACTTACTATGAAAAGCTATAATGAGCTATATACATTTCATTTGTAGGAAAACTGCTAGTTTACTGAAACACTAATGTAAAACTTTAAGACTTAGGCATTTTTTTAAAAAGCAATACTTACCATTTATTTAGGAGAGAATCACAACTCTATTATATGTGAAACAAAAATTGGTAGAGAACTACATAAAATTCTATTCTGATCCTCTCTGTTGTCCTGCAGAGTTTCATTTTACCTTCTCATTCAGTTGGGCTAGAGAGTGAGGGCAATAAAATAATGTCACTTGTTCTAAAAGAAGTGAATTTGTAGTTAGCTTGGGAGTTCTCCTCAAGTCTGAAAGACATTGGCAAGTGCTGGGATAGAACTCAGAGGTCCTCCAGATTTTGTTTGAGAAAAGAAATGAAAACTGGCCTATTTAGTGAGAAGCTGGTAAATTCTTCCATTCATGCCTTTATGCAAAGTAAAATTAGTTTTTCCAGTATGTGGGCCCCCCATTTTTTAAGTGTATCACATGTGATTAAAATTTGTATTATTAGTCTACGCCTGAACGTGCCTGATCCTGTCTGATCTCGGAAGCTAAGCAGGGTCGGGCCTGGTTAGTACTTGGATTTAGTACTTGGATGGGAGACCACCTAAGAATACCAGGTGCTGTAGGTGTAAAAAAATAAAAATTAAAATTAAAAAGTAAAATTTGGATTATTAAAAAGCAATAACTTTGGTATTTTGTTGTTAATTTCTTTTTCTTAATAGATTGTCTGAGTTTCCACATTTTCGAAATAATCATAAAATTGCAAGGCCATCAGACATAGTTAAAACAAATGATCTTAAATCCAGATCTCCTCATTTGAATGATTGTGCAAAGACTGATCACAGAGCGAAAAGTGATGTTTCTAAAGATGTATATCATAGCCCTTCACTGCCAAACCTCGAAAAGGAAGTAAAATCGCATTCGGAAAAAAAGAGCTCTTCACATTTGCCTGCATCTGTTGAAAAACACTGCACCAATGGCATTTGGTCACGTTCCCATTATCAGGTTGGTGAGGGTAACTCGAATGAGGATAATAGAAGAGGGAAAAAAGACTCTGGATATAGTCAATATAATAGAGGAACTGATAGAATACGAAAAGACTTAAACAGTAGCTGTGGTGATGGTGAACTGAGGAACATAGAGGCTAGTCAGAGGCCACAAGGACGTCCTGAGAAATATGGTAAAGGTGAACTAAAGACTGAAAGCAAAAATTCAAAGTTTAAAAGTAACACAGATTTGGATTATAAAAATGAACGCATTCGCTCTTTTTGGGAGAAAGAGACTTTTAGAGAGAGGTCACACACTCGAGTAGAATTTCAAAGTGACAAAAAACTAGAAAGGCAAAGTGAAAGATCACAAAGTATAAATAGAAAAGAACTAAAATCACAAGAAAAAGAAGAAAGAAAAGTTGATCAGAAACCTAAATCAGTAGTAAAAGACCAGGATCATTGGAGAAGATGTGAACGAGCATCTCTTCCTCATTTCAAGAATGAAATAACAAAATCTCATACTTCAAGTAAATACCATCCAGAAGAGAGAAGAGGAAGAGAAGATTGTAAAAGAGACAGGGGTGTAAGTAATCATAGTTTTCAAGGAGGATGCTCATCCTCTCTTTCAACCAGCAGAACTCAAAAACACATTGACTCCAAAGAAGTTGATGCTTTGCACCAACGGGAAAATACACCTTTAGAAACAGAAAGGCATAGAACTGAAGATAAGAGGAAAAGAGAACGAGAAAGCAAAGAAGAAAACAGGTATATGAGACATGAAAAAATAACACCTACAGAACATTTGCAGAAGACTAACAGAGAAACTAAGCAAATTGCCACTAATTTAAAGAGACAGAATGAGCCACAAAATGATAAAGGTGAAGTCTCCAGTAATGATGTTTCTGAAGGTGCAGATAATAAAGACCTGGCAATTAAAACTGAAAGTGGTCCAAATGAAACAAAAAACAAAGACTTAAAGTTGAGTTTTATGGAAAAATTGAACTTGACTCTTTCTCCTGCTAAAAAGCAGCCTGTTTCTCAGGATAATCAGCATAAAATAACCAGTGCTCCCAAATCCAATGGCATATGTGACTTGGAGTACTTGGTGCAAGATAAAACAGTGACATGTGTTCCTTCTATGAGTAAACACATCACAGAGGATACCAAATCAAAGTTATTAGAACCAAAGGATTCTCCTGCAGCAGCGGCTCCTGAACCTGCCAGGACTAGTATTCCAGAAAGGAAACTAGAAGAAGAAAATAGTTTATTAGTTAAATCTATTGATAATACTATTCATTATGACATGCCCATGTGTGGTACAGAGACTTCCTCAGCCTCTGTAGAAATGGAACAAACAGAATCTTTGTTTCCATCAACAGAAATGGAGCAAAACATTAATGGTGCAAGGACAGCAGTTCCTGTGGTAATGGACATATTACAAACAAATATTTCTCAGAACTTTGGCTTGGAATTGGATACCAAAAGAAATGATGGTTTAGATTCTTGTATTTCTGAAGATAGGGAAACAAAGGAGTCTTTTTCAACAGAAATGGTCAAATCCAATGAAAGCATTTTGCAGTCTTCAGTTGAAGAAGCTAGCTTTTTGCCAGAAGATAGTAATCCAAAATTTGAACCTTCCCTTGTAGATACACCACTGATTAAGAGTAAGTCTTGTCATTTGGAGCCTTGCTTATCTAAAGAAACTGTAGAGTCTTCACTTCAGCCGACTGAGTTAATGGACCACAGAATGGAAATTGGTGAAACAAACTCAGTATATCATGATGAGAACTCGGTTCTAAGTATCGACCTTAATCACCTGAGACCTATTCCAGAAATTATCAGTCCTCTGAATAGTCCCGTGAGACCTGTATCAAAAGTTCTTAGACTAGAAAGCCCATCTCAAGTTTCATTATATAACAGTCATAAAGGTAATAGTTTACATTATCTTTTATAACTTTCTTTTTTGTGAAACTATAAAATACATAAGCAAGATGAAAGTGCTTTTTCTTTTTTGATAGCATTCAGACTCCCATTGTTAACTAGAAATGTACACTGAGCCTTTAAATTTAGGTAATTCTTATTTAACAAAAAAAAGGGAGTGGTAGTACAGGTTATTTCAAGTATTCTTTACTTGCTTTCAGATATATTTTTGTTGTTCAAAAGCCATCATCAGATGGCATAGAGTAGGTGATGCTGCTAACCTGAAGTAAAGATACCTAAACCGTTGATGGTTATCCAGACGACCAAACTCTACATTATCACTGTTGTCAGACACCTTCTGAGAACAGTAAAGACCAATGACATGAATAGTATTAAGTATTAATATTCTGCTTTTTAAAAAGCATTAAAGTAATGAAATGCCTCCATATTTAATTTCTTGTTATATTTAGTCATTAGAAATGACATTGGAAATGTCAAATGACTGACTCATTGATCATGTGCTTATATTTTCTCTTCCACAGATGTGTTTCTACCAAATTCAGCTCATTTTACTTCCAAGATTCAGTCTGATCTTAACAAGGAAAATCAAAAGCCAATTTGCAAAGCTGACAAATTTACAGAATCAGATTTCCATAAGAATTCATCTTTAGATGAATTAGAAGAAGGAGAAATTATAAGTGACAGTGAAAACTCTAAATCACAAAAAAGTTTTGAAAAAAGTGCCAAACCAAGAGCTTCTGCTGAAGTGCAGATAACAAAGCCTAGCCCAGGAAGTAGGAAAAGTACTGTGCATTTAGATAAAGACAATAGGAATACATCTTCTATAAAAATGCAGCAGACCAAAAGGAAATGGAATAAAAAACAAAGTGAATCTAGCAAATCTTCAGAAACAGAGAAGAAAGATAAGACAATGAGCACCTCAAGCCTGGAAAAAATAGTTCCAATTATTGCTGTACCCTCTTCTGTACGAGAGGTTATGCACATGTTACGAATGATAAGAAAGCATGTAAGGAAAAATTATATGAAATTCAAGATAAAATTTCCTTTAAAACAATTTCATAGAATTATTGAGTCAGCAATTTTGAGTTTTACATCACTAATTAAACACCTTGATTTATCTAAAATCTCTAAATCAGTGACTGCTTTACAGAAGAATCTCTGCGATGTTATAGAATCCAAACTTAAGCAAGTTAAAAAGAACGGCATAGTGGATCGTTTATTTGAACAGCAACTACCAGATATGAAGAAAAAAACATGGAAATTTGTAGAGGAACAACTTGATTATTTGTTTGCAAAGCTTAAGAAAACCTTAATAAAGTTTTGTGATTTCACAAATTTTGGCAGTGACAGTGATGAAGGAAAACTTGAAAAGGTAAATAAACGGAAAAAACAGCCTTCAAATTGTCACAAGGGGAATGTGGACAATTCTAGCAAGGAAATGATGAAAGAGAAATCCCTCAAATCAGAAGATTCTATTTACAGTAGATCCTCACTGGGATGTAAAAAATATGAGGAAAAACGTCAAGACCAAAATAACTCCAATATTGACATAGTAAAGCATGACATTAAAAATTCTAACACTTGCCTCGGTAATATTAAGAACTCTCAATCTGAAGAGCACTCCTTGGAACTAAACTGTCCAAGCACCCCAAAGCCAGGAAAAATGGAAGGCAGCACCAGCGAGGATGCCCAGACATCCCAGCATGCAGCTATGAAGCCAGAACGCTGTTTCGAGATTCTTACTGAACAACAAGCATCTAGCCTTACTTTTAATTTAGTGAGTGATGCACAGATGGGTGAAATATTTAAAAGTTTGTTGCAAGGTTCTGATCTTTTGGACAACAGTGTTAACTGTCATGAAAAAAGTGAGTGGGAGTTAAAGACTCCAGAGAAACAGCTGCTAGAGAGTCTTAAGTGTGAATCTATACCAGCTTGCACAACGGAAGAGCTAGTTTCAGGGGTAGTTTCTCCATGTCCTAAAATGATTAGTGATGATAATTGGTCATTATTATCATCTGAGAAAGGTCCATCTTTGTCTTCAGGGCTTTCATTGCCAGTTCATCCTGATGTGTTGGATGAAAGTTGTATGTTTGAAGTGTCTACTAACATAGCTTTAAATAAAGATAATGTATTTAATTCAGAAAAGAACAAGCCCTGTATTTCTTCCATACTTCTTGAAGACCTAGCAGTGTCTTTAACAGTACCATCACCTCTGAAGTCAGATGGTCATCTAAGTTTCTTAAAGCCTGAAGTTTTGTCCAGTGCAACTCCTGAAGAAGTTATTAGTGCCCATTTTAGTGAAGATGCCTTACTTGAGGAAGAGGATGCATCTGAACAAGACATTCATTTAGCTCTGGAGTCTGATAATTCAAGCAGTAAATCCAGTTGTTCTTCATCATGGACCAGCCGGTCTGTTAATCCAGGATTTCAGTACCACCCTAATCTACCCATGCATGCTGTCATAATGGAAAAGTCCAATGATCATTTCATTGTGAAAATACGGCATGCAGCACCATCTACCACCACTAGTCTCATACAGAATACGGAAGCTGGTGAGTCATTGACATCTTTGCCCATAGTGGCAAAGGAAGCTGATGAAGCAGAAGAGAAGAAATATGTTTTATGTCAGAACACTGTTCTTAAATCTATGGAGGAATTGAAACATTCCAATGAAAATGTTGACAGCAGTAAATCACCTGATGAAGAACAGGACTGTGAGATGCAAACACAGGTTCCTGATATATATGAATTTCTTAAAGATGCATCAGGTAAAGTGGGTCATAGTAATGAAGTGGCTGATGAGTGCTTCAAATTGCATCAAGTATGGGAACCAAAAGTGCCTGAAAGCATTGAAGGATTGCCTCCGAAGGAAGAAATTCCACATTCTGTGGAGAATCATCTTCCAGATGCATATGTAGATCTCACAAAAGATCCAGACACTGAAACTAAAAACTTAGAATTTATAGAAGTAGCAGTTTTAAATATTGATCAGTTGGGATGTTCTAGAAGCAATTTAGAACAAAATGCTCAAATATTAGACAGTGTGCAGCCTGATACCGTAGACGCTTTTATTGATTTGACACAAGACCTTTCGAGTGAGAGTAAAAATGAAGATAATTGTCCTGCTTTAGCTGTTGAACACTTGGGGTGTCCGGTGTTATATGTAGCTGAAGATAACTGTAAGGAAGAACAGGTGCAAGTGTCAAACAAGCCTTTGGAATGCATTGTGGAGGAAGCTTGTATTGATTTGACCTCAGAATCTCCAAGTTCATGTGAAGTAAAAAAGGAAGATTTAAAATCAGAGCCAGCATCAAATTCTGACAGTTTAGAGTTGTCCGAGGCTTTGGATAATGTTCACAAAAAGAGAAAAAACCTTTCTGATCTAAATCATTCTCAGAAAAAACAGAGAAAGGAAACAGACTTAAACAGAAAGGAAAAGACCAAGAAAATTACCCCAAATTCTGGTGAGAATGGTGAAGCTTACCGAAGGAAAGCCAATAAGAAAAAGGTCCCTTCAGTGACTAAAGATCCCTCTTCATTAAAAGCAAGCCCAGGGATTAAGGACCCATCAGCAGCTTCTGGCACTTCTCCTATAAGCCTTTCTGCAAAGAATGTTATTAAAAAGAAGGGAGAAATTATAGTTTCATGGACAAGGTAAGGATCTTGTGAGACATTTAAAACATGAGGAAATATTGAGAGGCTAGTAATCTATTCTGTCATGTCATGGTTTTATCCCACCCTAAAATAAGGAAAGTGATGACTTACTTCAAAAGTAGCCAAAGTTGGTAGAAGTTACATTCTAGGGTGCAGTCTAGCTGTATTGTAGAACAATCTAGAGCAGTGGCTCTTAAGCAGGGATATGCGTTAGCACTGTGGATAAAACTTTTAATTGTGTTTTAACTTCACTTTTTTAATTAAAAAGAATTCTTTCATTTGTAAAGAACTGGTATAAGCACATTTTAGTAAATAGGAATGACAGGTGGTGAAATAGGGCAAAAAATGTAAGTTTATAATTTGAGTTTTCCCCTAAATTGTTTTAAAAAAAATTTATAAATAGGTTGTACTTTGACTTTTATGTGAACTTTTTAAGAAATCAGATTTACCTGAGGTATAATGAGAGAAGCTGAGTTTTGTAGAAATTGGTGATCAGTTTTGTTTAATACCACAGTCCTCTATGCCTTCATTTCAGGTAACTTAACAGATGGCATAATAAAATCTCAGAGCTTATCATAACACACATTGATTGTGACCATGTAGAAAAAGCAAAGGCCTGGAAATTAGAAGATTTGGATTGTGTTTTACTTTTCTATTTTTGCTTATTCTGATCATGTTTGGGCCCTAATTTTTTCAAAGTATCGGAGACATTAATGGTAGAATGATAGAATTAAAAATCTTTAATTTTGTCATGAGAATAATAAATTAGTATATTTTAGAAAATCTTGGAAATACATATGAGCTCAAAGATAATGTTATTGTTCATGCATAACCATTGTCCATGTTTTCGGTATACAGACTTTTTCTTTTCTCTAAGGATTTTAATAAAAATATCACCTCCTACTGGTAGAAAACAAGGCAGTGGAATTTTTGTTAACTTTCTGCTCTAATCTACAAAAGCTAAATAACATTTTTCCCCTTTAGAAATGATGACCGGGAAATTTTATTGGAGTGTCAGAAAAGAGGGCCATCAATGAAAACATTTTCTTATTTAGCTGCCACGTTGAATAAAAATCCATCTCAGGTAACTGTCCAATTTTAATATCTCTATAGTTTCTCAGATGGTATTACTATAAATACTTAGATTTCATTTTTAATATGTTTAAAATAAGTAGATTTTTATTAGCTATCTTCTTTAAAAGTATGGCTTTTCATGTAGGACTGCTAAAAACTTGGTGATTGTGGAAGAACAATCCTAATTCTTTTTCCTGTTGTCTTGCTATTTACTTATTTGATTTCAAGCAATTGTATGATGTTTGCTTGTTTAAGAACATGTAATATTTAAGATTTAAACTAGCAATCACCTTTAGTATGAAGCTGTTTCATTTTTTCAAACATTATCTTTATTGATGGTAGCTTCATGTTTTGTGAAAATATCAAAGATTTAAAAAAAGCTATTGAAATATTTATAATTAACATTCATTTTTACTTTTTCAGGTCTCAGAAAGATTCCAGCAGCTATTGAAGCTCTTTGAAAAGTCAAAATGCAGGTAGTTAATGGTTACACTACAGGAGTCTAGTAAATGTTGACACTGTAACTGTGCACTTAATGGCCTGTTAGTCATTGAAGATGTGAGTAGTGGGTGAGAAACATCCAGTTGAGTTCCTGCTTCAGTCACAGGTTGGAGGATGATTGCTCGTGCAGGCTTCTCAGGTCACCTCATCTACAGGACGTGCTCAGAGTGAAGCCTGCTACAGTTCAGATCAGCATGGCATTTCTCCTCAGCCTTCTGATTGCTGATGAGTCTAAGGTGGGGGGAAATCCACTTGATGATTAATACAAATTTTTTTTATATATGAAAAAAAATGTTCTTGAATAGCACTATGTTTCACAGGAAGTGAGGTCCGTGCAGTCATTGTAATTTTATATTTTCACATTAAGTTTAAATTATTTTCTCATTTTTAATTAGGAATGCAAAAATACTTTAAAATAGAAAACACATTAAAAAACATGAAATCCATTGTCATCTGAATAGATGATAATTTACCATGTTAATTTATGAATAATGGTCACAGACATGTTTCTTGAGTTTCTTTAAGCCATTTTTGTGCACATTTATTAAGGCAGTGTTTATCAGCAGGATTTTTCTGTAAGACTTGAACCAGTTGCTTAAATATTTTGGGCTTCCCATAAGAAAAATTATAAAGATATTTAAGGTGATCATTATTTTTCAGTTGATTTGTAGCTATACTTATTTAAATACAAAAAAATTCATTTTTAAATTAAACTAAGTTCAAATTAAATTAAATATGAATAGAAACCATATTTGGCCAGGGTGAAGGATTCTCAATATATTTGAGTTATAAATCTGTTTCTAGATCCAGTATAAATTACTATCTTTAGAAACTTAAAATTAGTATCCTCTCAAAGCAATGAGTTTGCTAAATGAGACCTTCAGAAGATATTTTATAGTTTACTGTGAAGATAAAATTATAATGAGGAATTTGAAGGAAAAACTTATCCTAAAGAACTTTAAAAAAAATAATTTAAGGCAAAAACGGCCTTATTTTTCAGATTTACTGGGCTTTAAAATTTTCACTGCCTTTAAGAAATTAAACTGAGTTTTTTGTTTTACCTGAATGTTATCTCCATTCTCTTGTGAAGATAATTTACATTCATGGAAGAATTAACTTGTACCTGGAAGTGATGCTTATTAGTTTGGGATTTTCATATTTCATTATAATACTAAAATCTTTTATTGGATTTGATACTTGAGATTTGCTTTCATGGTAGCACGATTAATGGGTTATTTCATTCCTGGATTGTTTCTTAACTGATTTTTTCCCCCCAAGTACTAAAGTCTCATTAAATTCTTTTTAAAATTAGAATGTAATGATAAAGTTACCAAACTGATTTTGTAAAAAGCTAGTTCTTTCACATCAATATTATTTAAATAGAACTCATTTAAAAGAACAACACTTTATGAAATGGTTAGAAATATAGAATCATAACTTTGGCGTTTTCTTACATTACAGATAAGTTGCTGAATTCCTTGGAGTCTTAATTGATATTGCATACTGCACAGAAGCTTGGAATTCCTCATGTTTTAAATGGGGAAGTAGAGGGCAATTTTATGACATATTTGATTACTAGATAATGATCTCCATTTTCTGTTATTTGCTGACTCTGTAATCTTAAGTCGGCATTTTCAGCTTGTTCCAGTCATCAGTCTGATTTGCTTACCTGTTATTGGTCAAGATACTTATTTTTAAACAGATTAGAATTTGTTACTAAGATAAAAGCAACAATGATATAGTATCGAAACAGTTTTGATATTTCAAAGAAATGACTTTCTTTTCTAGATTTTTAAAAATAGTTTTGTAGCATTTTAAACTTAACCATTATTTAGTTTATTTTCATCATTTTTATTTGCTTTTCTAATCACCTCTTCTCATTTTGGTAAATTGTAAAGTAATTTAAATAGTGTATCTGTAAATATGTATACTTAAAATGATGTAAAATATTTTGTGTGTGTTTGTGAGTATACACACACATAAATGGCTTTGCCTAGCCAAGGATTTTTTTTACCTGTATAAAATTTTTGTACAAAGTTTGCTTTCAATACCAGTAATGTATAAATAAAGCCATGTAAAGTTCTATTATATTTTGATTAGATTTTTTTTTAGTGTGTTTAGATAATAATTAAAAAGGGAAAAAAAAGATAAAAACTCTCAGGGGACATGGAGGGCTTTTTTGAGGTGGTTCTTGGTGAGGGTGTGAGTGGATGAATGAATGACTAGATTAGAGAAAACCAGTTGCCTTTGCCTGCTTCTCACAGCAGGTGCTAGTACAGTGAACCAGACTTCTGCTGCAGGTGTCCTCACAGATAAAATCAGGGCAGTGCAAAAACCCTTTTGGGTGAAGATTTGAGGGAAACCAGGTAAGGACTGACTAGTGTGCACATTATTTGTTCACTTTCCCTGCTCCAGAATCATAGGATGGGTGGGTTGTAATCTAGGCCTGAGACTCTAGAAAGTACCTTAGGAAATTGACATTCTCGTAGGGTGAATGAAGGGGAAGTCCTTTTCTTAAGGACTGCTAGGTAGATAACAAACTGAAATAATTCACTGTTGTTTTTATAGTGCTGAGGCTGTTCACCATATTGCTTATCTTTCTTCTCTTTGAACCCCCAACATAGCTAGAGGCCTGGGCCTTCCCAGTATATACCATTGCTCAGAAGAGCCCATACTACCAGGTAAATAAGTTCATAAGCCCAAGTAAAGTGATAACTAAGTGGTACCACTGGTTCAGAGGAAAACAATAAACTGGGTTCCATAAGACCATCAGAATCTAAAATAAAGCCAATAAACTTTGAAAAGAAAAAGGGAAGATTTTGGTAATGATATATAAGAGTAAAAAATAACCAAGTAGATATATATATATATATATATATAAATTTTTTAAGAAAAAACAAAATGGAGTAAAAATACAGTGGATACAGCCAAAGAATTAATTAATGAGTTGGAAAATCAGATTGAGAAACTCTCCTAGAAAGAAACAAACAAAAGGATAATAAATAGAAAATATGAATGAAGATTTAAGTGAGATGAAGGATACAAGATGTGCCAACATTCAGTTAACAGAAGAGGTCCAAAAGAAGAAAAAGTTTAAAGATTGAAAGGGCCATAGAGTGCCAAACAAGAAAGAAGTATCCTCATCTAGACACGTATTGAAGTGTAAGACTATCAAAGATAAGAACAATCTAAAAGCTTTTAGACAGTAAATCGTTGAATAAAGGACCAAGAATCACATTGACTTCAGTCTTTTCACGAGCAATACTGGCTGTAAGAAAATATTTTTGAAGTACTGGACCTAAAATTTTACATCCATATAAATTGTTATTCAAAATGAGGGTTTAATATTGAGTTTACATTGAGTTTACTAAAAGATCCACATCATAAACATTTTTGGAGAAAATACATAACAAGTTCAGGAGATACTAGAAGAGCTAGGAGGTATGTGTGGTCAGATACCTTGGTAAAGTAAATATAGGAGGAAGATTTTTAAAAGTATATTCATAAACCAGAATTAATTTTAGACAATGCCAACATGATGGAGATCAAGGGACCTTAAGAATGTTAGAAAGTTTTGTCTTAAGATGAAGGTATAGATACAAAAATGTCAAACTTTTAAAAATGAAGTATGACACTCAGAAAAGTACACAAAAAGTAAATTTTCACAAAGTGAGCATTTATATAACACCATCCAGGTCTAGAAGGAGAATTTTGCCAGCTCTCTAGAGAGCCTCCTACCCCCATTTCTGTTCTTAGTTATAATCCTTCTATAGGAACCTCTATGGCTGACATTGTCAACAGGTGGGTCTTGCCTGTTTTTGAAGTTTCACATCATATATAATCTTTAACTTCTTTTGCTTAACATTATGTTTGTATTTTATTATGTTTCATCCATTTAGATAGTTTCTAGTTTGGGATTATTTAAATAGTGCTGTTCTGAACATTATGCATTTTTTGCTGTACATATGGACACATTTTTGTTGAATATATATGTAGTAGTAGTATACATATGTGAAGCTTTCATAAATAATGTTGAAGATACCTTTTCCAACTCCAAGATGATGAAACTATTTTCTTAAGTTATTGTTTGAAACTTCTATTTTATTTTGCATATTTGTATCTACAATTCAGTAGTATTTTTTGTGGGGGGGTAGGGTGTGAGGTAGGGGCAAATTTAAATTTAGTTTATAAAAAGCATCCAATTTGACCAAGTCTCATTTATTGTAAAGATTGTTTCTACCCCACTGCTTTTCAATGCCACCTTGCCAACAAATCCAGTGCCCGGCCATATATGCATAGATTTCATTCTGGAATCTGTGTTCTGTTTTTGACCTTTTTATCTAACTTGCACCCATTTATCATTCTCTTAATTACTATAACTATATAATAAGTCTTAATATCCGGTAGACAAGTTCTGTCACTTTGTTTTCTTCTCCACTTCATAGGTATATTTGGCCTTTTGCATTTCTACATTTTAGAATCATCAAGTTCCACAGAAAACATGGTTTTTGATGGAGCTCACATTGAATCTATGGATCAATTAATTTGGGGAGAATTGACCTTTATAAAGTTGAATTTTTCAATCCCTGAGCATAGTATGTTCCACCACTTATTTAAAATTATTTATTTAATGATGTGTGTTGTGTGTATGTGTGTAATTCTTACATATATTCCATTAGATTTATCTTAGCTATTTGATAGCATTTGATTGTATAATAAATGCTTTTATTTTTGGTTTAGTATACAGAAATACACTTGTATATCTAGTAACTTGCTGAATGAATTATCATATGTACTAAAAATGTATCTGTAGATTATTTCGAATTTATAGCATAAAATCATATTTTTTTGTAGTCTTTAATCTTTACTTTCTTTGTACTGGCTAAGACAGTGCAAATAATGATTAGAATTGATAAGTAAACATCTTATTCATCTTATAGAGAAAGCTTAGTATTTTATCATGTTTTCTGTAAAATTTTTAAAAAATGGATACTCTCTATTAGATTAAGGAAGTTTCCTTAGCTTTCTAAGAGCTTTTGAAAAAAATTATGAATGAGTTTATTTTTATCAATATTTTTTACTTATAAATGTGGTAGATCACATTGATTTTTTAAATATTAAACTTTGTAATCTCAGAATAAACCTAACTTTAATGTGATATATTGTCTTTAGAATGTTAGATTTGGTTTGCTAATATTTTGTTTAAGATATTCTGCAACTTTTTCAGAATGAGATTGACGTAAAAAATTCTTTTTAACAATGCCTCATCAGATTTTGGTATCCAGGTTATCCTGGCTTCATAAAAGGAAGTGTTCTCCTTTTTTTCTATTCTCTGTAAGAGGTATCTGATGAGATTGTGAAAGACATGGGCATATGCCCATTGCGAACTTCTTTCACTGTGAAATTAGTTTCATGAATAGAAAATGTGTGGAATGACATAATGGTGAAGGTATTCCATAAGGCCATTCTTGGAGACTGTATCTCTCTCAGTGAGAACAAATTATCTCTACCTCCATGGATACAGGTAGTCTGATATAATAAAACTGCCTCTAAGTAGTTGGCTGGTCCATATTTGGACTCAATTTTAACTCTGTGGTTGATAGGTTAAGCCTTTTTTACACAACAGACAACCCAGATCAGCAGTGGTGAGGGGAAGTCCCTGTTGTGGAGCCCATATGAAGCTTACTTTCTCACCATATGGCCATTTTGTACCTGGGGTTCATTAAGCTCACACTAGATTTACAAGGGAAAGAAACAGACTGACATCTCCAGAGTGTACTATCTTACCCATCTTGTTATTGAGATCTTTTGCAATAAATGTCTTCGGTGAACATTCACATGGGACACAAATATCTTCACTCTTATGTCTAATCTTAGAAGTCCATTCACATTACTTTCCCCCTAAACTCTGTCGTATTTCTAATTATGTTCTAAGTCTAACCATCCAGTCAAACTTTTAATCACTGTCGTTGAATAAATTCTACTTTGTCCATCTCTCCAAGTGAAGAGAACTATATCTAGCTATCTAGCTATCTAGTTATCTATCTGGTTAAAAGTTCTACCACCCCTGTGCCAACCCCCATCCCCCACTCTCTCACTCTTTTGAAGAGAATTTCCCTTTATTGTCTCCTGATTGGGGTTGTAATGTTGCATAGTCTACTAGCTTGTGCTAGCATATCATGCAGAAACATCTAGAAACCAGGCCCAAATCTTTTTTCTCTTCCTCAGTTAACTGGTTATAAGAATGTCCACATGAGGCTGTAGGTGGGAAGAAAAGCAGGTACAGTATTATGAGTTAAAGGAGACTGAGCTATCTATCCATGCAACTGTATTTTCCAGACCTGATGTTTTAAATAAAATGTTTCCACTTATTGGTGAATACTGCTTTTTGTGCTCAACTTTAAGGGTGAGTGGGTCGGTCAGGCCCATGGTCAGGTAGTCACTCTAACAGGGCCATAGCTTTGTTTCAAAACATTGGAGGCCTGCACTGTGATTCCTTTACTGAGGCTTGCCAGAGACTTCGTGCAACATACTTCTTAGCTATAGTCTCTTTGACTCTCATCTGGTTGTTGAGAGCTTGCTCTCCTTTTGCACTGCATCCTGAAATTGCTGCTTAGCTTTCACTTTGGAAGGGATGGATCTCAAAACTTCACTGAGGTGATCGACCCCTGAATTTTTCTTGGGTTTATATCCTACTTTGTGGCAAGCGTTGTCATTACTAAAGCAACTGCAATGCTTTCTTCCACTTATCAGATCAAATCAACGTAATGTGGCTGAGTAGTGTGCTTTGGGTTAAGAACATCTAGTCCTCTGGCCAAATTATGGCAGAAAACAGGAAAACTGATTTAACCCTCAGACAGGATGGTGAAAGGCATATTGTTGTCTGTGATCCATTTTGAGTTAATTTTTGCGAAAGATGTAAGGTCTATGTCTATCTAGATTCATTTTTTTCTCATGTGGATGTCCAGTTGTTCCAGCACCATTTGTTAAAGTAATACCGTTTTTATAAGGCCTTTATAAGGTTTGGTGTGGGTTCATGATGTTCACTATATTATTAAATAATAAATTTTAAAAAATCTATGCATGGATGAATAATGGCAGTGTGCATAAGCCAAGGATTGTGATTAATTTGATTCAGTGCACTTGAGGTATATTTTAAAAATTAAATACACATTGAGGTGCTTCAGTGTTGACACTGTGATAGGAGCTGCTGGTGATAAGAAGATGAATCATTCTTCCTTTGAAGGAGTTCAGCTTCCTGGAGAGAGAAGCACCCAACTAATTGTGAGAAGTGATATACTAAAGTTATGAGCAAAGAGTTGGGGCATCACAGAGGAAGTGCTATATGATTTGGTCCTTGAAGGATGCCCACGCAGAGAAGAGTTGAGGAAAGCCAGTAATATATAACATGGTTTTAAAAAACAAGATATGAAATGTATCATGAGTCTTGCTCTTATCCCTCCCTTTGTCCACCCTGTTAGGGTAGTCTTATTAATTTCATATGTATATTTTTAATATTTCATTCAAATACAAGTATGTACTCTTATTTCTCCCCTTTTTTTACACAAAAGGTAACATATCATTTAGAGTTGTAAACCTTGCTATTTTCATTTTATAATATATGGTGGAAAATGTTCCATATTAGTATTCTTTTTTACAACTGAAAATATACCACTGTGTGAATGTATTATAGTTATCTAACCAATTCCCTATTGAGGGACATGCTGGTGTTTCCTGTCTTTTGCAAATACAAGTAATACTATAATAAATCACTTTGTATACATCATTTCATACATATGCAAGCATAACTAAAATTCATAAGGGTATCACTGAAAGCCAAAGTAATAGCTTAAATTATTTCAGTGACTACATGTCCTGGGACTGGGGGAGGAGACTGGTTGAAGGTGGAGAGAGAAGTACTGTTTACTAAGCAATGTGTGTCCTAAATACAAGATAATCAACTCTTCATTTTACACATTAAATCTATGAAGTTGGCATTGTTGGAGAATGTATTTCCAAGTGGAAGGTGCAATTTAATTTCATGCTCCCTGGAACCACGTTTTAAAAAAGCACCTAGAAAGTAAATGGCATTAGAATTCAAAGATGAATATTATTAAGAAATTTCAAATACTTGCTAGCAAGATTTTAAGAGGTGATTTATGAAATAAGTGCCTCCATTTTCCCAGAAATGCTTTGATAATTAAGTCAAATACATTTTCTTGACTCACATAAGGTTAAAGTATAAAAGATCTTCTAAGGAGTCTTTATTTGTCAAATTCACTTCCTCACTGAAGCAAAGTGTATGTGATGTAAAAGCATAAAACCCTCTGTTAATGACAAATGTTAGTGAGTCTTCCACTGAACCATAACCTGTAATTGCTACTTTAAATGTTTTCTTGGTGTATTTTGGGGAAATTCACAGTCTTTGGGCTTTTCCTTATTTGTAACTGGAGAGATTATTCTACATCAAGGTTTTGAAGTGGATTCCTCAGTCAAGTGTTTGGAATGGAGGAAGGAGGAAAGCACAGAAGGTAAGGTGTTCCACCCTGGCTGGCTTCAACCAGAGTAACTTTTTATCTGTTTTATAAATTGGAATTCCTAAAATGATTGCTTGAGTTAAGATTCTGCAGCTACAAATTTTGAAAATCACTCATCTTGACCTTTTATTTTGCCGTTCTGTTTTTCTATAATTGACGTGTTTAATTTTTGGCCTGTTAAGACCTTTTTTTCTGAGGAATGCCAAATTTTCTGCTAGGGACTTGATAGGTTAACCCAGTTCCTTTAATTTCTCGTACTTCGTCTCTGGAACCCTTATTTTCTCATTGTAGGTTACTTTGAGTCTCATTTGCAGATGAGTTGAGGAACTTGACACAAATGAGCTTTCCTCTTCTGCTGTTGCTACCCTCTATTACATATATTTTCTCTTCATTTAATATTATGTTGGCTTTCACAATCCTAAATGTTTTACAGCTGCCTTACAGAAAACCAACAAACACTTCTGCCCATAGGGTTTATATCACCAGATGTGAATGAAGTGATGTGGTAAATACTGGTACCATTGACTAGCACAAAGTAGCTAGTAGACCTCTCACCCATGTGCATCTTTATCTTTTCCCTTTCCATCTTGGGACATTGATCCTCTGTAACCTCTTTGTTGCCTTCTGTTTCTCTGAGTGTATCTTGGGTCTGCCAGTGACTCCATAGATCCAGCATAACTTTTGGTGAGAGTGAAAGTCGGGGCTTTGAAAAAAACTTGCTCTCAGTGGCAGTGGTTCTCATCCTTGAGTAGGGATCTCCAACCTCTGGTCTGTGGCCTGTTTGGAACTGGATTGCAGAGGAGGAGGTGAGCAGCAGGCAAGCGAGCCAAGCTTCATCTGTATTTGCAGCCACTCCCCTGCGCTAGCATCACCGCCTCAGCTCTACCTCAGATCATCAGGCATTAGATTCTCATAGAAGCACTGGTCCCTGTTTCCAAAAAGTTTGGGGACCACTGCTTTAGTGTGCTAATTCCTGCTAAGCCTTTGCGTTGCTTAGGGATGAAACAGAAGATAAAGCTCTTCCTTCTTCCCAGCAGCAGTGCAGTGCCAGTATTACCTCATCAGGGCATTTCAGATTGTTACTGAAGGTGAGATTATGGAAGAGTCGCCCACTTGGTGCCTCTGTCTTAAAGATATTAACCTGCTTGCTAAAAGTCTTCAAGAGTGAAGTGATCAGATTGATTTATCTATAGATTTTAAAAAGATAAATGGTTGTGTTTATTTTTACTTTCTAGTCTAAACATTCATTTTCTTGAGTAGGTAATACATTCACTGTTCAGAGGATTCAGTGTAAAAGTATCATTCCTACCTCTTTCCTAGGTATCCAGTTACCTTTGAAGCAGCTAGCCTTTGGGATGGCTTGTTTCTTGTGTTCCCTCCTGAGTTAGTCTATGCATCAATGTCTGATTTTAATCTTTTGACTGATAAAATGCATTAAAGGTATTAAATTCATTATTCTTCACGTGAATTTTAGAATTGAGTGACGAGGGCTTTCTTGGACAGTGTACCCAATACTATACAAATACACATATTACTACATGTGTACTTGAGGCTAGTGTGCCAGGGTAGTGGAAATTTAACCTCCTCACCTATTTACCTTTTATTATCATCCTTTTTAAAAAAGTTAAATACCTGAAAATAGAACAGGCACATGATACTTAGGAACTATCAATAATTTTATGTGCTTGCTACATTTTTTAATGGAAAAGAGCAGGCTTAGAAATGTGTATAGGAGCTGTGACTTGAAGCCATCTTTGGGTTCTAGTGACACTCCTGCTGTTAACTCCTCTAAGATGACAGTATATTACTTGAAATGTGACTAACGTAAGATGGTGCAGTACTGAGAGTAAGGAGATGTGATCGTTATCTGCATTGGGCAAGTCATTTGGCCTCTCTGGAACTTGAATACAGTAATCTGACATAGTTTTCTTTCTAAGGCTTTCAAATTCTCTACTGAAAAAGAAAAAATTTTTCTGAGCTGTTTGTTGCAGCCTCATAGAATATTGCTAGAATACATAATTTACAGACAGGCGCAGCCCCCTCTCAGTGTTCTAAAAATGCTTAATCTCTTTTTGACATATTTCTTTTACCATAGCATGATTTGCAAGAAGACTTTGGGTTTGACTGTCACTCCAATATAACTTGTTCACATTTGATGAGGGAGACTCACTCCAGGCAGCTGTTGATATAATTGGACATGACCCATTGATCTGTGACATCGATTCCCAGAGCAATCAATTGACTAGAAGAAATGCACCCAAACTCAAATCACTGTAATTATTCACAAAGGAAAAAGGAAAATTCTCATTTGTTTCACTTTTAATTTCTAAATATGATGCACCAGGAGGGGCTCCAGCATGATGTCAGCTAGAAAAAAATAGAAGAGAAAAGCGCCAAAGGACATTTTGACCTCGAGAGAGGACTAGGTTAGATTCCATTGATCAAAATTACTGTGCTTATTCTGGATTGGGCCCCACAGCCAGCTGATCAGAGCCATTATATCTGCAACCAGCGGCAGTTGTTCCACTAATTAGCCACACATGGTCCATCTTTAAGGTTCTTTGAACCCAGTCTTTATTTGTTCGTCCACCTATAAGGTAAGTGAGAAAGATAGGGATTTTCTTTTTTTTATGAGAAATATAAGAAATCCCTGTGAGGATAAGAAAATAAGATCTGAAATAAAACTCAGGAAAGATGCACCAGCTTTTTACATAGGAGATGCTAAATTAGTATTCAATAATAAAAGAAAATTCAAGACTTTCTGGGACCTTTAGTCATTTAATGGTAAAAATAGTTATTTTTAGGAAACATTTGTTTAAAGGATCTCGTTCTTGCATGCAAGTGTGTGTTTGATTGCATTTCTGTTTTTCATGTTGTCCTAGTTTTATTTGCTATTTAAAAGTAATAATTTCTAACTTTTAAGTAAATAGTAGCATTGAATAGTTTAGGATTGTCAAGTAGAGAATAAGTTAATGATACGAGTTAGCTTTTTCATCTCAGGGTTTTTATGTAAAACAGAAGCTCTAGATTTTTTTAAGTGCAAAAGGTAGAATTTTAAAATAATAATAGCCACAAATTTTTAAATGAATGAATATGGGAAAGGACCTAAACTTTTAAAGAGAGGCTAGAACTTAGTAAATTATTACTTCAGTTAATAAGGTATAAGTCCAAAATTTTTTAATCAAAATTTTTTTGCAAGTACTATACATGATTACATTCTTAATGTTTTAATTTTAAACAATTCGCAAGTATGTAGGGTAAAATATGTCTCATTAATACCCCCATTAAAATTCTAGGAGAATCTACTAATTTTTAAATTTTACTTTAAAAATTGTTTATAAATATGTATACATATACAGGTAGAAATTTACATAAGTTATGCTTTCTTAGAAAAAGTCATTTTTTCATTTTCTTTTTCTTTTTGCCTCTCTCCTCCCCCTCCAAACTTCTTCTCTATCTTCATTACCTCCTACAGACTCCAGTAACCTATATTAACTTCCTGATGTTTTTCTTTCTGCTCTTTTTCCTTCATGCTCATATAGTCACATACATATACATCTCATATACATATACATACTTATATAGGATTTTATTTTAATCTCACATTGAATCTATGGATCAATTGATTTGGGGAGAATTGGCATCTTTACAAATAGTATTGAATTTTTGAATCCCTGAGTGTGGTGTATCCCACCATTAATTTATTTAAATAGTGATATGTGTATGTGTATTTGTCATTGTCAACTGTTCTCTCCTTCTTGAAACCCTGTCTTGCTTTGGTTTCAGTGACACCACCCTAATATTTCCCTCCTTGCTCTCTTTGGTCATTTCTCATTTTCATTTGTAGAATTTTTGTGTGTGTGTTATTTCTCAGGTTTCTCTCATTGGCTCACTTTTCCTTCTTGTCCCCGAGTGATCTCATCTACCTATTCAATGATTATTCACAAATGATTAAATGTTTATCTCTAGATTGTACCTTTTCGGTGGTTGTTCTCTAAATGCAAATGTTTTCTGGACCTCTCCACTTTTGCCATTTAGTCTTGTTGGGTAAAATCTATGTATTTTTTCCAATTATAATTTCTGGCATTGATGTGTTTTAAAAGCCTTATAGTTCAAGATTATAAAACATACATTTTATTTTAATACTATTATGGTTTATTTTTTTCTATTTAATACTTTATTTCTTCTGAAATTTATTTTTGTTTGGAGATAAATAGGGAAATCTAATGATTCCATGTTTTTTCTCTTGTATTTTTGAGTTGATATTTATTTGTTCTTTTTCATTATTTGTCCATTTTGTATGTTAGTGAGAGTACTTAGTGGCTACTATGAGCACTGGACCAGATATATCCTGTTCATTGTTGAATTCTCTGGCATCAAGCACAATGCCTAGGCAATAGTAAGATTTTAGTAAATATGATTGAATGAATGAATTATGGAAAGAGAATTGTTTTATTATCTGTTTTAATGTAATAATACTTTCCTAGTTTTCCTCCATATTTTTTTGTATCAGGAAGTCTTCCATATCTTAGAAGCTTTTAGCTTACCATGTATTTTAATCTCATTGAACCTTGAAAACCATTAATTTTTTTAGGGTAAACCAACTAACCTATTCATGTCAGCTATGCCTCAATTCTTTTCTAGATTACAAGCTTGCTAGAGAAGCAACTCATATTCACTTTAATTCTAAGTTAGCAGACCTTCCATGAAAACATGGTATTCCAGATGTGGCTTTGTGGATATAATCATATGTCTTATTGCTGATACTGATTCGGTACCTGCTTAATCTTTACTGCTACCCTGTGCCAGTTTCTGAAGGTCTATTTGGTTGATTTCTGTTTTCTTTACTTGTACTTTCTGTCTTGCAGTGGGAGTTATGGATAATGTATATATGCATGTATTATATATATATATAATATATAACTATATATATATTATATATATATATATATAATATATATATATATTATATATATATATATATATAACTATATATACATAAACATATATAATGAGGATCTTTGCTTTTCTGCTGATGATTATTCCAGTAATAGGGTCAAAGAACCAAGTTTCAAAAGGAAAAGACAATTCAATCCTCTATTATTTGTTGATACCTTCTGTATGCAAAGACAAAAATGCTATGGAAAGTGTTTCTGAAAAGGGTGTACATTTCCCGGAAGGGGAGGACATAAGACACAACCATCACAAAACTCATTTTAGGCACAGTGCCAAATGACTGGTATGAACAACCAGTTGGAATTCTGGAATGGGAAAAAACATTCTGACTTGAGATGGCTAAGGAAAACTTCCTGGAGGAATTGAGACCTATTTATGATCATGTAGGATGTATGGTAAATGGGGTATCTCTGATGAGTAGAAAAATAAGCAGAATTGTGGAATGGACAGCATTGTACAAATATGAGGGCCAATGAATCAGATTGTGGGGGATCTTTAGTGTTTTTTCAAAAACTGATATTCCTTGGAACCACTTTATTTTATCAAGCATGGACATAAATATTAGGACTGTAAAATCTTTCACACTTTTACTGACATGAAAAAAGAACCCACTGTATTAATGAACCTGTGTCTTTATGTATTATGTCCATACATGGAATTAACCTCAATGTTCTCTTTATATTTCAGACATTAGTATCCTACCATGGGAGATTGGAACTTATTGGGCAGCATCTTAGAGGAAGTTCACTCCCACTCAACTATAGTGGGGAAAATATGGCTGACAATCCTCTTCATTTTCCGAATGCTGATCCTTGGCGCAGCTGCTGAAGATGTCTGGGATGATGAACTATCAGCATTTGCCTGCAACACTCAACAGCCAGGTTGCAACAATATCTGTTATGATGATGCTTTTCCTATCTCTTTAATCAGGTTTTGGGTTTTACAGATCATCTTCGTGTCTTCTCCCTCTCTGGTGTATATGGGCCATGTCCTTTATAGTCTCAGAGCCTTTGAAAAGGAGAGGCAGAAGAAAAAGTCACACCTTAAAGATCACAGAGAGAAGCCAGGGCTTGAATTGGAGGAGCAACAAAGGATAGATAGAGAACTGAGGGGATTAGAGGAGCAGAAAAGGATCCATAAAGTCCCTTTGAAAGGATGTCTGCTGCGTACTTACATCTTACATATCTTGACAAGGTCTGTGCTGGAAGTAGGGTTTATAATAGGCCAATATATTCTCTATGGGTTTCGAATGCACCCCTTCTACAAGTGCACCCAACCTCCATGCCCCAATGCAGTGGATTGCTTTGTATCCAGACCCACAGAGAAGACCATTTTCATGCTCTTTATGCACAGCATTGCAGCCATTTCTTTGTTCCTTAATGTACTGGAAATATTTCATCTGGGAATTAGGAAAATCATGAGGGCACTCTATGAAAATCCCAGCAAGGAAGGCATTGAGGATGAAAGGGACTCTCCATTCCATTTGAAAAAATATTCAGTGCTCCAGCAGGGTATGATTTGCTCCCCCTTGCCTAAAAGAATCCCTGTACTTCAAGTCAACAGTCAACAGCAAGTCATCCGAGTCAATGTGCCAAAGTCTAAAACCTCGTGCCAAATCCCGCAGCCCAGGCAACTTGAGGTAGACCTTTGCTGTAGTAGAAAAGACTGGACTGGGAAGGATCAGCACAGTGGACAGCTCCATGTTCATAGCCTGTGTCGCCAGCATGGCTGTGCTAGAATTCAGCACTTGGGACAGCAACCAGATCATTCCTCCTTTGGCCTACAAAATAAAATGTCTCAGTCCTGGCTAGGTGAAACAACAGCTCCCAGGCACTGTCCATCCTATGGAATAGGAACCTGGGAGCAGTCCCATGACCTGCAACCCTCAGAGGAACCTCTCACGAATTTGCACAATCACTGCAGAGACAGTGATGGCAGTGTGAGAGAGAGTGGGGTCTGGACAGACAGATCTCGCTCGGGCAGTCGCAAGGCCAGCTTTCTATCCAGATTGCTGTCTGAAAAGGGACAGCTGCGCAGTGACTCAGGAAGCTCCAGTTCTCGAGGTAGCTCTAGCTTGGACATTCTGCATCAGGAAAACAGCCCCACACTTCTGCCTTTAGCTTCTGGGCACAGAACATCAATGGTAAGTAAAGACAGACTGACTGACCAAGGAACTATCACAAGAGGTGTTCCATTCTGGCCACTTCATAGCCTTCCCTTTCCTCTTTCTTGGTGTGTATATATCTGCATTGAGAGAGGGAGAGAAGGTGAGGGAGGTTAACTTGTGGAGAGTTAAATTGATTCATTTAATACATTCAGTTAAATTTAACTCATAAGATAAACTTACTGATACTTTATATCAATCTGTCTCGGAAATTCTGGGTATATAAATGGGTGAAATGCCATCTTTGCCATCAAAGGGCTCAGAATCTAGATAGGACAGTTAGACAGGTAAACATGTAAATGAGATCCAGGATAAGGTGCTGTGTTAGAGGTGGAGGGTAGGCAAAGGAAGGAATGGTCACTTGTTTATGGATGGATCAGGAAAAGTTTCATAGTTTTTAAAAAATTTTCAATTATAGTTGACATTTAATATTATAGTAGTTTTAGGTGCACAATATAGTGGTTAGACATTTATAAAACTCATGAAATGTTTCTCCCAATAAATGTAGTACCTACCTGACACCATACATAGTTATTACAATATTATCAACTATATTCCCTATGCTGTACTTCACATCCCTGTAACTGTTCAGTAATTGCCAATTTGTATTTCTTAATCTCTTTACCAGCCTCCCAACCTCCTCCTATCTGGCAACCATCATTTGTTCTCTGTGTCTATGAGTTTGTTTCTATTCATTTGCTTGTTTTTTTTTTTTTAGATTCTACATAAAAGTGAAATCATATGGTATTTGTCTTTCTCTGTCTGACTTATTTAACTTAGCATAACACCCTCTAGGACCATCCATGTTGTTGCAAATGATAAAATTTCATTCTTTTCTATGGCTGAATAATATTTAATTGGATATATTTACTACATCTTCTAAAAGCTTTATAGTTGAAATGACTATTGAACTGAGTCTTTGAAGATGTGCTGTGTTTTCTAGACCTGGGAGGAGTGGGGTAAATGGAAGAAGGCCATTCCACTAAAGGGAGCACTGCAGACAAAGGCTGAGAGGTGTGACACAGCAGGGCTATCTGCAAGCTATGTATGGCTGAAGCACAGAGTAGTAGGAAGGCTGTGGAGAGAGGGAAGTCTCAAGAAGGGAGCATGGAGATCTTGAAGAGAAGCAATGGAAAACCCAGAGACAATGTATAACAGGGGTGACTGGATCAGAGTTGTACTTAAGAAAGCTCTTTCTGTCACAGTGTGGCAAATGGATCAGAGGAAGGATTATTTGTAACCTTGAGTTGCCCTTGTCTCACTAGGGAAAGAGAGTATGCTCTATTGTTTTAATAGCTATGGCATTTAAAAGTCATATACACATATTTGGGGATATATTTCACAAAGACAAAAATCAATATTGTATTGATTTTAATTCTATTCTCTGAAAAGCCACTGTGGAATAACATTCTCTGATCTTTGTAAGACATAAAGAATATTTATTGTAGATTTTTCTCATTTCTAGGGGTGGTGGGGGGAAGAAGACACTTACTTTACCCACTGCTCCTAACAGCTTTTTCCTTTGTTTTATTCTTCTTGTTAATAATGGTTGAATCCCTCTTCTCCAGCTTCGTATCTCCTATGCATTTGGAGATATTTTGTCATTGCACCAAAGCCATACCTTGAGTAGGAATCATTCTACCTAGGTTCTTCCTAAAATGCTTCTCTCAGACTGATACTCATTTCTTGTCAGTGACCAGCTGTCTACAAGGAGACTATGTTTAGAATCAATGTGTGGGTGCTTAGGACCCTATGTCAGACCACAGCAGGATTCTCAGCTCTGGCTACAGTTAGAACTTAAAAAAAATCTTCATGCTCAGGACACATCCAATTCCAATTAAACCAGAATCTCTGGGGGTGAGATGCAGGATCAATATTTTTAAAACCCCTATGGTGATTGTAATGTGCAGTCAGAGTTGAGAACTACTGTTTTACAGTAACCTTGCCAGGGGGTCCTGCTTCCTATCTGCATTTAGAAAGTCAGTTAAGACAGTTTTCACATGCTCTCTTTCTTGTACCTCCTTCCATGTGAGAGGAGACTTTGTATTGACAGAGAATTGAGAAAGAGAGCAATGTTTAATTGAGGCAGATTTTCTTAATCCTTCAGATTATCTTCTGGAAGAGGTCAGTCATGCTCAGGAGCCTGGAGAGAAGATGAAGGTGATAGGCCCTTTTTTTTTTTTTCATCTTCTTTCTTCCCTGTTTTTTATGTTTCTAGGAATTATAAATAATGCCTTTGGCCATAAAGTTTTTGGTCACTTTTTCCCAAGCCTCTTACAGAGTTGACAGGGCACTTCACAACCTGAATGCTGGGAAGACTGGGATTAAGGCTATAGCGTCAACTCCAGAGCACTATGGCTGACACATATGGCTTCTTGCAAACAGAGGGATCTTTTATTATAAATTAGTGCAGTGAACAGAGGATTATGATCATCCACTTTCAATATACAGACTGTAAACTGCTTATTACACTGTATTTAGTCCTAGGTGGCAGTAGTTTTAGGGCTTAGTCAGACCTCCCAGCCTCTAGAACTGTAAGAAATAAATTTCAATTCTTTATAATCTACCTGGTCTACAAAATTTTGTTATAGCAGCCAAAGTAGACTAAGATGAGGGGGAAGAGTGCAATCAGGTTCCAGATAAGACAAGGGGGAAACTTGCACAGTGGTCTAGATGAGAGAGGAGCATGCCTTAGAGCAGGGGTACTACTGTCAATGATTTGGAAGATCATTTTTTTTATTAATTGTTTTCAAATTCAGATGATACATGCACACTGAGAGAAATTTAAGCAATATAAGTGAACACTGAGTAAAATGTCAACCTGACCATGTGAGAGCTCATCTCTTCTCATTCTTACCTGGACTCAATTCCCACCTCTCTCCCCGAAGGCAACTGCTGTGAACAGCATGAGATGTGTTCTTCCTGCCTTCCTCAGTGCATTCATAATCTGTCTTTGAGGATGAATATATGTTCACACATATCTGTAATTTGTTTTTTAAAATATAAATGTGATCATACTATAGAGTATGATCTGCAATTTCCTTTCCTCACTTAATGGTATATCTCAGGGATCTTTCTACATCAGTGCCTATGGAACTGCCTCAGTTTTATATTAACTCATGTTTTTCCATAGTATGGATGAACCATAGGAGACTTTGCAGCCATTTAGCCATTCTAATTTCTTTTCTCCTGTAAACAGTTTCAGCAAAAGTTCCATATGTTTATCTTTGATAGGTACCTAGAAGTTGAGTTATTGGTTGTAATGGGCATTTTACATTGTGATAGATGTCATTTTTTGCTGAGGAAGGACCTTACCAAAATGTCCTTTCACTTCTCAGCACATTAGCACCTCTTTCTCCACACTCTTGCCAAAATCAGACACTATTTCCCCAGCCCCACCAATCTGACAAACTAAATTTGTTTCCCTTTGTTTTAATAAACATTACCATGATTACAAGCATGTTTGTTCATAAGTTTATTGGTCATCTGTATTTCTACCATGAATCATCCTGGTCTATTTTTCTGCTGAAATATTTGTCTTCTGATTTCTAGGAGCTCTTATATGGTAATATAGTAACTCCTTGTCTATACACATAGTGAAAGATTTTCCCCCAATCGTCTTGCCTCTTATCTGTGTTCATGGCATCTTAAATTTAATATTATATTAAATCTAAAATCTCTATTACTTCTAGTTTCTTTGTCTCATCTGGGCATGACTGACTTTTACAAGCCATTTTGTTTTATTTCCTATCTCTTTCAGAACATGCTTCTAGAACTTTCATCTATTATGAAAAAATAATGCTGTCTGGGGACAGAAAAACGAACACAGGAGAAGCAGCATCTACAGCAGAAAAGTTGTACCTTGTCAGCTCAAACTGCAGGAAGAACTGCAGGAAGAACTGCAGGAACCATCCCCTCCACAGAGACACTCGCCAGGCAATGGGTGTGTACAGGGCTCTCCCAGCACAGGATGCCCTTCCCTGATGGGATGGGGTAAGCCTCTCACTCCACCTAGCCTCACTGCCTGAGGCAGGTCTGAGGCTCAAGCAGGGATCAGGCAGGGACAAAGTGGGCACCACTGGAGAAAATCTAGGGGTAAGAGCTGCTGCCCCCTCCCTCCTCGAGGGGGAAAGAATTGGGATCTGGCTACCCTTCTTCCACCTAGCAGCCCAATGGGATGTGTGGCTGAGAGAGCACCTCGTTCTGCAGTGGTGGCAGCAGCAGTTTGAACCCTTGAACATGGGTCCAGGGCAGGGCAGGAGCTTCCTGTTTGTAAAGATGTTGATGAGAAACTTTTTGTTCTTTTCCTCGCATCAGTTCATTTCTTGGGGATGAACTAGCTGGATTTTTGTTCATAAATGCCGTGACATAAAATATTGATTACAATACTGGCAAGCACTCGCATTGTATGATTTTACTTTAACCTTCTGTTGGGATCATTTAGGGTTAGTGATGTTGCCATGACTGTGGGCCAACAGGTGCATGGTGGGATCTCATTCTGGACTTCCAGGGGAGTGACTGAAGCAGGAACCTCTTCCTCAGCTCCCTACCCTCCCAGTGGTCCTGAGCCATCAAGAAAGGTGCATCAAAAAGCACTTTATGCTTCTTATAGAGCACAGAGACACAGACGGTTGTGTGATATTAATTAGCCAGTCTGCGAGGCTGGTTATCTGGTTGTTACTTTCTGAGTTTTGAGAGCCATAAAGGTGGACTCAATTCTCATGGAAGAACCACTTAGCTTCTCCATCTTCTATCCCATGGCTGGACTGTCTCCTAACCCTGGCCCACACCTTATAATAAAGGCTTCAAGTTATTAGGATACGCAATTTGGTCCAGTGTCACAAAGCTCTGAATCATCTGTGTCCTGTGAGATAAAATCCAAACTCCTTAGCCTGGCACACAAAGCCTTCATGTGTTGGCTCTCACCTCTAACCTTGTTCACTACCTCTGACCTTATTCCCTACCTCATGCACCTTAACAACTGCTTGCAGCCTTCTCTCCTTCCTGTCCTTGCCCACAGAGTGGTAGGCAGCTGGACACCCTATGCCCCACTGCAAGCCTACCTTTTGGGGACTCATTTCTTATGGAGGGAGTTCCAGCATCTCTTTCTTAGCCAACCCTCCACTCCATTCCATTTTTCCTATCATCTCTGTAATTGTAGTAGCAAGTACTTTTTTTTGATAAATAATTTTTATTTTTTTGAAAAAAGAGGTGCATACTAGATGCACCTTATTTCTAGGAAGCACCTTCTGGCCATTCGAGGTGTAATCCTCTGAGCTGGAACAGCCTCTTGCCCTTGACCTAGGACTTCCATCATCGTCTCTATAGTTCTCTGAACATTACTACCAGCTTTTCTGGGTCTCCAGCTTGTAAAAAGTAGATGGTGGGATTTCTCAGTCTCCATAATTGTGTGAATCATTCCTTATAATTACTTCTATATGTATATGTATATGTATAATGTAAAAGTATGTATATATGTGTTACCCTAATACACTGGGTAACTGCCTGGGATGTTGCAGAAGGGACCCTGGTATTAGATGGGACTGGTCTGTGCTTCTAGCCTAAATGGCTCCTGAGTCAATTTGCAGAGGTAGAAATGAGGTGTGGAGATGTGAAGAGGTGTGGTCTGTTCCACAGTGAGTTGGCAGAAGAGCCAGTGGAGACCAGGTGGATGAAAATGACACCGAGGCCAAGCCCAAATGGATTTTTTTAAGGACCATTTTTAAGGGGCATGCCATATTCCAGGTGCTTAAGACATATTATCTATACCTTGTCTAACTGTGTAAAGTTATTGTTTATTTTCATTTTATAGATCAGAGAAGGCTCAAAGAGATTAAGTAACTTGCCTCAGCTGAAATGCCTGCTGTGCAGCTGTAATTCAAACTCAGATCTAGCTGCTCCAAGGCCCAAACTCCTTCCAGGAAGATCTGCTGTCTCTCTCGTTCATAACAATCAGCAGCGCCTGGGCAATAATTTATTCGTATACTCATCTGCCCAACTGGCCTGTGAAAACTTTAAAGATAAGGTCTGTGCATTTTAAATCTTACCCAGCATGTAGCAGTGTTGGTTGAATGAATGTATGTTTATGTATAGAGGCCAAAGACAGTACATTAACCATCACTTCCAATTCTCCCATCTTTATTCCTTATTCACTGGTGTTCTGGCATGTCTTGTCAACAGGTTTATTGCAAGAGACTCTTCCAGAAGCCTTTCTAGAAGTGTTAAATTTTTTTTATAATTTAATTTTTATTTACTCTCAAAAAACTCTACAAGTCATCAACTGCCCAGAACAGAGGTTAAAAAAAAAAAAGTTAAGTGGACTCATTGTAAAATGCAATGCTTCCAGTAAATGTTGGCATGTCTCAACGTTTCCATCCATTGCTTTAGGATGAAGGTCACTGCCTCAGGGGTGCACTTGTCTTGAAGGGGAAGGAGTAATAGCTGGTCATGGAGAACCAGTGATACCTCTTTCTGATTGACCAAGCAGGCCAGTGTCAGATGTATGTTGGGATCTGCAGGATCCAGGGGTGGGGACAGAAGGTATCATGCTCTTGAGTCAAATGAAAGACACTTGCATAATGGGATGTAGGGTATGCAGTTTGCTCCATCTCTCTGGGCCTTGATTTTTAGGGCAGGAGCTTCCTGTTTGTAAAGATGTTGATGAGAAACTTTTTGTTCTTTTCCTCGCATCAGTTCATTTCTTGGGGATGAACTAGCTGGATTTTTGTTCATAAATGCCATGACATAAAATATTGATTACAATACTGGCAAACACTCGCATTGTATCATGTTCATTTGTACAGAGGGGCAAAGGTGCTCAATAGAATTGGAAACATCCCACTCTAGATACTGTTACAAATTGGTGTTAAATATCAAGTACAATCTGGCAAATGCACCCTCATCGAGGGGACAGGATGGTGGGTTGGAGAAGACAATACCTCAGTTATTTCCGAATACATAGAACAGACTGCCGGCAGGGACTGGTGTATGGGTAGCCAATCTGAAAATCCTTATACGCTAGCCCTAGAAGTAGAAACGAATCACTCCAAAGGTATACAAAGTTAGAAAGGAAATGGTTGCTTCTGATTTGGGGCTGGATGGTGTTTGCATGCTTCCTTCCACAAGATATAAGTAAGAGCTTTATTCTGTATCCAGCCACGACTGCCATTCCTGCCACAGGCACAAAAGTCAGGGTAGAGAGTGCAAATGGCAGTCAGTTCTAAATGACCAGGTTTTCCTACAGAAAATTTTGGGTCTATGACCCACCCATCTTTCCTAGAATGGACTGAATGTCTTCAGGCAAAGGACTGTATTTTACCTCTCACACCTAAAATGTTATGACTGTGGTGTTTTTAGAACAGCACACATTTGAAAATCCTATTATACATTCTCTGAAAGCCCCCTCGTGACTCAGTACGGTGACTTGCCAAGGGAGGGTAATTCAGCAATTTTTAATTTGTTTTCTCACCTGGTGGATGGGGTGTGGCCATGTGCTTCTTGAAGCTTAGACCTGGGCAGCAGTGTATTCTCCAAACACGATGTGAATTCATTATTTACAGCCCACTGTCAGCTCAGACAGACCACTCCTGAGTCCAGTGTTATGTCGTTTGGCCTGCCCACCATTTGATATCTAGTTTTCCTATTATGTCAAAATCTAAGACTAAATTATAAAATATACTTTTTTGGATCAACTGTATTTATTCCCTAACTACAATTCTAAATTCCTTGCCCTGCTCTTTATGGTATCTTGGTGTTTAACTATGTTTTCCCTTTTACTTTCATTTGGCCTTTTGCTTGAAGTTAAATCTATTATTTTGAGATAACTTTGCCATTGTAAGAAACAGTACCTTTCCCCCAGCTCCCCACAATGGTGATGTTTTTCATAGGCTACAGCACCGTATCTAAACCAAGAAATTGGGTTTCATGCCTTTCATCTACTCTGGTAGGCACTAGGGATTTTTAAATTCAGAGTTGAGGAATCATAATAGCATTATCACATTTTTCAGATTTCTAATCAGATTAGTCAGGTAGCAGGTAAGGGGTCCAAACTTCTCTGGAGAAAAGACTTCCTAAGGCCTCCAGCTCTGTAACCTATAACACAGGATCAGAGGCTGAGCAACTCAGTTTATAACACATAATGATATGTCTTTATTTCATCAACAGAAATGGTGTCTAGACAAAATTCAGTTAACACTAGCAATTCAATTGAGTGAAAAATTTTTTTTTTGCACAATAGTGTATTTACAATGAGTAAATGAAGTTTCAATTCATTAGTTCATAGCAATGCCTTTTTTCCCCAAAGGTAAAAATTCTTAGTTACAGAGAATAAGCATCAACAGCCATTTCATCTTTACAATAAAAACCACAAGAGAAAAACCACAATCACTTAGAAAAAAAAGACAAGCCTAAGAACTAGTACAATAAAATGATGCATTGAATTAAGTTACATTAATCGCATAGAATTTGTGTAAAAAGTATGTAGAAAAACACCTGATGTAACCTGTTACAGTCGTTGACCAGTTATGAGAGGTACAGAGGGTTATACAGGTAGATATGTGTGAAAACTGTCCATATTGTTCGACCTGGGGAAAAAGAGAAGAGGGGCTGCAGCCCCTTGCATACACTGAGAAGACCCTGTTTTGAATATGGCCTCTGGAGTTTGTAAGGCATATATTAGAGGTGCACTTGTATCAGACTGGTTCTGGAACAAATTCTCAGAGGCCCTTTTGGCCTCACAAGCAAAGGTGGTGCTTGCCTCGAATGGCTTACTGTGTCTTACTTAACCAGCCCCCAAAGCCCCCGAATGTATCTGGAATCGTCCTGATCACTCACTAGACATGGCAGGTCCTTTATGTCCGAGGGTGAATGGGCACCCCAGCATTCACACATGCAAAATGCATCATTAGGACTCAAGCGGAGGTCACCCCTCTGCCTCCAGACATGTTTTGGTAGAAGACTTAGCATCAATCTGTACAAAAAGTTTTCTCTATCCAAGGCCCTTCACTCCTTCCTGATACATACATGTCTGATCACCCTCATGGGAGCATTTGGCACTGAATGTGAGTCTGCCTGAAATGAATGGTTTTGGTACACTTCTGCTTCTAAGGAGGGCCACTGTTTTATCTGAGGTCAATAAACTGGAATGGAAATGAAAGTCCGAGTTGTTTAGCTGCTGCTTAATAGTGAAATGCATACACCACACAACATTAAATAAAGCTACAAAGTGGGCCTCTGCAACCAAGTGGATATTCTTCACAAATGGCAGCATCATTTTAATATTACAATTAAAATACACTGATATTCATTTGATATAAATACTATCTCCCAGGGTGGAGTGTAGGAAAATACTATACACTTGCTTTGCTTTAAGAAATGTTTCTGCACTGTCAGTTGAATAATTTATCCCAAGTCTGCCACAATAGGGTCTTTTCCATGTATAAATAATATTTGTACACACTATTTGTGTACAAATATATTCTATTCTGCAGCATCAGTCTTTGATGCTTGGGTCGTGAGATGGCTCGGGCAGTATTAAAAACATACAGCGTGAACACAGAATGCTTCCATGCACACAGACTTCCTGCACGTATACCAACTCCACACAGGGCATTGCACTGTGGACCGACTTGCCAAAAAACTGAACATAAAACAAAATCCTCAATTCTGGGAAGAAACACTAATTTATGATCCAGTGAACAACTTTATTCTTTTTTTAAAAAAATGTTCCTTACTCTATTAACAGTAATTTGAGGACAAAACTTGATTCTTCCTCCCTTCTAGATGTGACTCTTCCAAAACTGTAAGCAACAATGCAGCAGCTTAAAGTCATTTATTAAGGGTATAATGTATCAACTAGGTAGCCAAAAAAAGGGCTTTGAAAGAGCTGTGCAGGCTTTTCCTCATGAGTAAAAGTCCAAGTTCATTGTGCCCATTTGACTTTTAGCGGTCCTCTCCTGCAAGTCCTCTAGCTGCTCCCTGCCCTTCTTCTGAAGAAGTGGCAGTTGGCATACTAATCACTAGCCTGTTTTCTTTCTTTCTTTCTTTTTCTTTTACTTCCTTAGGAAAGCAATACAAGGATTAAATCCAAAATCATAGTCATCTTAAAAGCAGCATACCTTTAGAAAGACACTTAATAAATTACTCGTACAATAAACAAAATAACATTTTCTACTGCAGCATCACCTCTGACGCCTGAGTCATTGTTAGGGAACCAGGAAGGGAAGTAGCAGGACAGCCTAGTAACTTTGCCAGTTCTTTTTTTTCCCCCCCAACTGTTTTGTTCCAGAATCAGTATGCAATGAAGTTCGATTATTCAAGGCACCCCCAGATAACGCAGAGAAACAAACACATACACCAAAACACTCACCTGCCCAAAGCCTGACCAACCTGAATGAAGTGAAGTCATCTGGAGACACAAGCAGAACAAAAGTAGGTCCAAGGGGAGGACTAGGTTCAAGCGGATGTTAACTAAGGCCACCAACGCTGTCCCTGCCTCAACAAGCCATGCCTGCCCCTGATATTTAGAAACCTAACTTGGCCATTGCTGGGATCCTCCTAAACAGTCTATGGCTGGAGGGTCTTTTATTTTAGTAAGGAAGACCCCCAAATCGCACAACTAAATTTCACCATGCTGTGCAAACACTATTCATTGCTGTTAACTTGCTTTTCCTTTTCATAAAAGACAGGGCTTCACTAAGGGATCCCAGGTAAAAGAGACAGGCTGGTTTTTAAAATTCCACTCACAGCAATTTGGATTCTGGTCCCCAGCTAGTCCTCCCTTTGAATCAACCTAGAAATAATTTTCATCAACACATGGTTTAGAGTGGTAACAGACACAGACATGTCGCACTGTACAAAGCCAGTTGCTATTCATGGTGGATAGTGAAAAAAGTTGCAACAACTTGTAAAAAAGACATCAAAAGACAGTTTTTCAAGCAGTGTTTTTAACCAGTTCCCATGGCAGGGGTTGGGTTAATAAAGGGGGAAGGGAATAAATGTGAGGTGGGAGTTGGCAGGAGGAGGATATGGGCTGAGCTGGGTGGAGAGAAAGAGACCCCCTCCCCACCTGGAAATTGGGGTGGACGGAATGTGGCCAAGACTGCCAGTTGCACATGAGTTGTTACCATGGTAAATCATGCCAAGTTGTTGTGGGCCTGGTTATGATACGAGCAGAAAACATTCCTTTTTTTTTTTTTTTAAAAGAAGAGGAGGTCACTTAAAAAAGGCAACAAGAGAGTTAAAAAAGAAAATACTGTTGGCTGACTCCACCATAACGCATACCTGTGATGGATCACGTAAATCACATTGAGCTTAAATTCGAGCTATCACCAGTTTTCCACAAAGGCAAACCTCAAGGTGAAGCACAGAACCGGTCTACTAGGCCAAGAAGTTCCAACTATAATAAGAACGGTAGCTCCAACACAGAGCTTTATCAAAAATCTGTCTCAAGACACACACACACACACACACATACACACATATGAGAAAAAACTGAAAACCCAGAGGCAGGTTTTAAAAGTGGAACTAGTTTAAAAGAAAAGCCTTTTTTTTCTTTTTAACCTTACCGCATGGACCAACAAATTTCTGGCATTCATACATATTTAAACATTTAGCGCTAATATTTGTACAGAAAAAAGTTAATAATACTAAAACATATGTTACTATGATTTCACTTTTCGCCTACATCATATACTAATTCCCCCTTTTACATGCAGCTTTAATATTGTCCAAACAATGGCACAAATAAAGAAACAAAGTCAACCATCTAGTCCCCACTGCCCACCACCCCAACCCTACATCAAACCCCTAGGGACTCTTCCCACAGCCAGGCTGGAGGGCCCGCTGGAGGGAGGGAGGGAGCTGATTCCTCCTCCTCTGAGGCTGGCTGTAGGATCTCTGCACACCTTCTTGTAAACATGGCCAGGGGCCAACAGACCCCCAGAACCAAGGGAAGCTGCTCTCTGTGGGTTGCAAGCCAACCAGTTTTGCAGCAAAAGAAAATTATCATCAGGTGAGGGTAGGTGTGTGTGTGTGTGTGTGTGTGTGTGTGTGTGTGTGTGTGTGGTGGGGGTGGGGGTAGGGAAGGCTCCTGGCCATCCCATGTCCAAAGCCTCAAAATGAAATCTGTGTTGGCAGAAAGCCTTAGAATTCAACTCAAAGAATTTGGAGAGGGAAGGGAGAAAGAAATGCTCTCGCCTGTGTCAGGAACAGACCTCAGGCTCACATCTGCCCTGCTCTCTCCAACTGGGTGAGTTGCATTAAACCCAGAAAAGCCAGTCATAGGCAGGAGCCTGGGGCTGTGGTTCAGGTCCCCTCAGGTGAGATCTCCTGGGAGGCCTGTCCTGGGCAGGGAAGTTGGGGTGGCTGGTCAGCCGAATCCTTCGAAGGAGAAGGTCTTACTGTACTACATGTCCAGGAGCAAGTGAGGCCTGATGAAGTGTGGAAACGAATGGGACTTACCCCTGGGTGAGAAAGCAGTTCTAACTTGATTTCTAGGAGCCAATGCCTGCTGAGTTCTGGTATAAAGTCATGGATTCCTACTGTTTTGATGTACTTTCGAGTGAGATGCCCAAACTCTCTCCCCACTTAGGAATCTGAACATTCACCATCAACTCTGAACTCTCTATCTGCATTTCAGCTTTGCTTAGGGAAAGGTGGGGAGGAGGTGAAATATAAAAATATTCAAGCAGATTATTGTCATCCTAGGATGAATTCGTTATTTGGCAAGATTGTTTTTCCTACATAATTATCACCTGAGTGGTTTTTAATTAGCTAAAACGTTTTACTTTTTAACTAAAAGCAAAGAATATACAGTATACTTGAGTTACACTGAAGTTACAACTTCATTTAAGAAAATAGGTTTGACCCAAAACTCAGTGCAAGTGGCAAAGTTGACCATTACTGTACAGTATCTGCAAGAAACAAACAAACAAACCCACAATACGCAAATGACACCATCTGATGGTGCCAAAACCAAACCAAACAAAAGAAGGTCTTCCAAAATAAAACCTTAAAAAAAGCTTCCAACATTGAATTCTGTCCATAAATAAGTATGAATTAAAGTTGAACTGCGAAGCAAGAAAGATGACCATGTTAACAGTTCTCAAACTAGCTCTAACGTCAGACAAAAGAAGAGGAATGTTGGAACCTGTTTGTAAGTGAGAAATGAAGTTTCCAGTTTTAGAATGAGAAAACCGAGGCATGCAGGACTTTTGCATATGGAGATATATATATTTTATATATATATATATATATTATATATATAGTATGTACAGTCTAGCTATAAAACTTTGATGTGTATAGAAGCTGTCTTCAATGAAAAAAGTTGAACATTCAGAAGAAATTCCTGAGATAGGGTTTGTGACATGGGCCACTGAGAAAAAAATCCGTGGTTGGGTCCTAGAGGTGTTATAGTCTATCCCTGTTAAGATTGAAATTAACCCACAGACAAACAGTGTCGCCACTGCTGTCTTTCCTTGCCAGGGCAAGGGGTAGCACCATTGCGAAGGTAACTATAGATCACTCCTGCTTGAAGAGCGGAGGGAATACTTAGAAACAGTATTGCTGCTAAGACCGCTGTAGTGTGCACCAAATTCCTTCTCGGTTCTTCCAGACAACAGATGAACTGCGCCACGGGCCGACCGAAGAACACCTGGGTGGGAGAGGTGTGAGGACTGGGAGGCAGGCCGAGTCACTAGGTGTAGTCTTTCCTGGGCTGTTCGTCAGTTGTACACTTATCAGTCATTTCCTGGCAGAAGTCCACCGTCACCGTTTGGCTCCTGGGTTCAAGAGGAGGCCCTCTATCTGAGAAATTTCCTGGGTCAGTGCCTTCCAGCCTTCTAGCAGAAGTACAATTCTCTGAGGTGTTGCTGGGGGTCCAGGGGGGCCCGGGGGGAGCTGCACCCTGCTCCAAGCAGCAGGGCACATTTTCCCCCGCTGCACACTGTGGGGTGGCAAGGTTCTGCTCGACGCCTAAGGGCGCAGGGTTAATACTGGAGGCTGTGGGGAGACCCATGGGTCTGAGGACAGGGCAGTACCGATGCAGGGCCTGGATCTGCTCGGGGCTCTGGATGTCTCGGCAGACTTCCTGGGAAAGGCAGGAGAAGTTGTCCAGCAGTTCCCCCATGCACGCTTTCAGCTGATTCCTCTCTGACAACAGCTTCTCTTTCTCACATACCTGGACATCAGAGAAATAAGAGAAGGCCTGATCAAGGCTGAAGGGGAGGACCCAAGCCCTTGTTTCTGGGGGGTTTCCAACTTTTGTTTTTGCATACTACCTTATAGTCAGGAGTGACGAGGCCAAGATCTAGAAACTTAAAAAATGTATATCCAAGGAGCATGGACACATACTTTGGCCAAGTCTCCTATCTGAGCAGTCCGTCCAGCTGTGCCACTGACCCTGAAACCTTCCCTGTAGCAGCTCTGTTGCCCTCTCAGTGGCCTGGCTGGGCGAACAGCAGAACCACCACCAACCAGAAAACTGCAGGGAGTCAAGGGTCCAGTTTCTTAGAACTTAGGGTTTGCAGAGAATCAACTGGACAACTTTCGGTCCCAAACCCTGTAGTTTGAAAATCTCCTCTGAAGTATCAGATTGACATTTTAGAAGGTCAAAAATAATTGACCAATTCCAGCTACATGACAGTCTGGAAAAAGGCAAAACTATGAAGAGAATAAAAAAATCAGTGGTTGCCAGGGATTTCTTGTAGGGAGAAGGGGAAGGGATGAAAAGGTGAAGCACAGAAGATTTTCAGGCAGTGAACTCCTCTGTGTACTGTCATGGTGGATACACATCATTCACGCATTTGTCCAAACTTAGAGTGTACAACACTGAGAGCGAGCTCTAATGTAAACTGTGAACTTTGGGTGATTATGATGTGTTAATATAGGTTTGCTAATGATAACAAATGCTCCCCACACCCCCGGTGGGGGATGTTGATAATGGAGCGGGGTTGAGAGTGTGCAGGGGCAGGGAGTGTATTTTCCATCCATTTTTGCTGTGAACTGAAAACTTCTCTTAAAAAGTCTATTTTAAAAAACTGTGGAAATTAAAAAAATATTTGACCATTGGCAGTTTCATGCGGCTCAATCCGACACTGGTAGGCTCTCAGTTGGGTACTGTGCTGTGAGGCCCAAGCACCAACTGTCTGTGGACACTGGAAGGACAGACAGAGGTGTGGAGACCAAGCCCTAGCATGACAGCCCAAGGTTGTGAGATGTTTTCCTTAAAGAAAAGCCCACATAAGCTCTTGTGTTACTAAAATCCATCACCACCTCAGAAAGGGGAATTTAGCCACCAGCAAGCAGTCTGATTAAGGTTTTGCTATAACTGATGTGGTTCCACAGTGTAACAGTTAGCACGTCTGCATTACAGGCAGCAGGTCCTGGGTTCATGCTCCAGTGGAGCCATGGTCCATGGTCTGTGGCCAAGCCACTCTGAACAAGCTCGCTGTCTGATATTGGAAGCTAAGCAGGGTAGGGCCTGGTTAATACTTGGATGCGAGACCACCTAGGAAGACCAGGTGCTGTAGGTATAAATAATAATAAAAAAATAAATAAAGGTTTTACTATAACTATTTGTGTGAGGAGTGAAGATGAGGAGGCTCCAAGAGGCACACAGTGAAATAGATGAAGAAATTGCAGATCTGAAGTAGCGTGAAATGAGTCCTCACCAACATTTTG